>SKCR01035498.1:0-80950 GCA_019454045.1 Zanthoxylum bungeanum
GGGACTCTCTAAGTTTAGGTTTATCCGTCACGAAATCAATTTCGTGTCCATAATCCACACACTCACGGATTATGACGACCACGGATAATCTCGCTAAACTATGCAAGTCGAGGTCATTGCATACGTATAATCCCTCCATCACAGGCTATCCATATTATACCTGGGATATAGATGAGAACGTCAAATCCGTTTGAATATAGTCGACTTTCAATTTACCATCTCTAAATAACACTCGGAACTGATTTCCAAAGTTATACCATGGCAATGGATTTACTAGATCGTAAACACGTGCGGATGCATATGCCCTGTACACAGGACTGACGGATCTTATCTTGATACACACTGGATATCATGAGCATCAGTCCACACCCAACGAACAGGCGGAGGTCTGATCTAAATAGATCGGTGACGTGACTGACATCAAAGTATGGAGGATAACTCATATATCCCACTGTGGTATCTCAAGTCGAAGGACCACTATGCTCGCTCAACTCGAGAAGATTCCTATTGACATTGGTGTACCATCTATGAGGAAATCTTCAGTGAGTCGTTCAGTGTCTTATCAAATAAACACCTACTTGTCTATACGAGTCACCCGAGACTCATGGTTCACTGGGATAAACCATCGGACCAAGTCACGATATACGACATGTACTGGTCTCAACGAATTTTACTAACCGGTCCGTGTTAGTAAATCTTAACCAGTAACTTTATTTAAGGATATACATCTTATAGTGCATTTCCCAATGTCAATTACAAACTACGTTGTAACTGCACACTACATTGTAAGTCCTAGGGTCTTTGTCTAATATACACATATCACTAAACTAGATCGAGTTTCGATCTAATCATAATCAGATATCTAATCGTAATTAGATCGAATAAGTGTATAAAAGACAATGGTGCTACCATTAAATTAAGTAATATTATGGAAAATAGAATTGCTCTTATTCATGAATCGGACCTATATACGATCTGGATTGGCACTCTGAGCACCAACCCTAACAAAAACCACCGTCAAAATGATCCTCTCGTTGAGATCTACGTTTTTCCTAAGAGATCCGGTCGGGATCGGATCCGGATTGGACTAATCAGGACCAAATCTCTCTTTTGTTTTCTTTTTTTTTCTCTCTCTCTCACCTGTTACTCTCACGAAAGCCACTGGAAAATAAGGGAAAATGATGCAATTTGTTTTATACTACATGACAATTATCAATTGTCTCCTCAACTTATCCTTTTTTTAAATTTTTAATCCAAACCTTAACAAATATAACAATTTAACACTTAAATTTCCAATACACCAAAATTAATAAATTAAATACGGGAAAAATAAATTCGGGGTGTTACAATCCATTAGTATATTTTACAATTTCAGTCTTACTTCATGTTTATAGTTTATAGTTTATGTTTTCATGTTACACGTAGTTTATGTTTTCAACTCATGTATAATGTTTATACGGTTTCCCATTTGTAATGTTTTCAAGTTTTCTATTGACATACTTTATTTTTTTTCCAAGTGTCATGTCACGTTTTATGTTTCCATGAGATATGCTTTTAGCTCATGATTTCCAAGATTTTCACGTTTAAGTTTTCATTAAACAATTTACAAAAGAGAGTTATAAAAATATCTTCAAATCAATAGTAGAGTATATTCCCCTCATGTTTAACATCTCGTGTTCGCTCGTAATGCCTCATGAGGCACTGATCACCCTCATAGGCTTTTTCATATTCATGTTTATGTTCTCATAATTACGCGGTGTTAGGTCTCATTAAGTAGGTCTCACGCCACCAGGTTACGATACTTGTGACATTTTCAATTTATGTTTACGAATTTAGCTCATGATATGTTTTCAAAACATGTTTAAGTTTTTTAGCTTACAACTCATGATTTCAGCATAAGTTTTCAATTTACAGTCATGTTATGTTTTTAGTACATGATTCAGTTTTTAGCTCATTTTTAAATTTTATAGGCACAGAAATGATTTCAGTTAATGTCAAGTTTACGATTTTCTGTTTAATTGACGTTCTCAAGTCAAGTTTACAGTTTCAGCTTCAAGTTCAATTTTAAAGGTCATGTCATGGTTTTAGGGTCATGATATGTTTTTAGATGTACGTTGTTTTCATGTCATCATTTTTCAGTTTCTAGTTATCCTACAGGTTCTTAGTTCTGTTACAGATAAAATAGACATACGATTTACGTTTGATTCATGACTCAAGTTTGATGTAACTTTGCAGTTATTTATGTTTATGATATCATGCTTTTACGATATGTTTTTACATTCACTCATTAAGTCGTTCATACGACTTATTCCTTTCATTTTCAGTTTTTGCCGCAGGTTTATCATGCATGCTGAGGACTAGCTACGATGAAAATAGAACTGGCTGCGGTCATTAGGGGATCAGAATCAGGGTCCACACTTGAATAGTGGCACATTAGACCATGGGCCTCATTTCATTAGTTATGTAATTCAAGTTATGATAAATACGTTTTGAGTAGTTCATGTGTAATGATACAAGTTTATAGTAGGTTAACAAGATAATGCTTATATGTGTAGGTAGGGGTGGTAAAATTACCTGAATCCGACCCGGATCGGAAAGACCCGAGTTCGGAAAGACCCGGGTTCGCATTATATTTTTACGGACCCGAGTCTTTCCTTTGAAGTCCCGTGCGGATCCGGATTCACATTATTCCAGATCCGGATACTCGGATCTGGTTAATTTTAAAGAAAAATAAAAAAATAAATATAATTTAGGATATTTTATGAAGTTAATTGATAATTTTTACATTGATTCGATTACTTTTAATTATATTTTAATGAATTTCAATTTTTGTATATTTTAGTGAATTTCAATTTGTGATAATTTATGATTTTTCATGATAATAATTGATAAATTTTTTTTATTTTTATACAAGTCTTGGATCTGAATCCGGGTATACCCGAACCCGCACCGGGTATACCCGGGTTCGGATCCGGATAATTTTTCCCGGGTCTGGGTCTAGATTTTACCATCCCTATGTGTAAGACAAATATAAACCATAAAATATTTCACATCGTGAGAAGCACGTGTAAGTCATGAGCTATGTAATTCATGTTATGTCATGCATGAGTCGGTCATGATTATATAACCATGTTATTCAAGTAGTTTAGCTTTAATAATGCATGTATGAATTTCAAGTATAGGTTAAGGTCTATTCAAGTCATGCACGTTTAGGATGAATTCATGATATAGAGCATGTATGTATAGTTTAACTTCTGGACATGAGTGGAATAAGACATGTTATGTACGTTTAGTATGAATTTATAAGTTAATGCATGTAGTGGTAGCTCAAGTACAAGATAGGAGTTAGGCCACGTCACGTGTAAGTCATGAGGCTTAAGGAGATGGTTTCACCGTCTCCTGCCGGTTGCCCTCCAGATTTTTTGGGGTGTGACATATTTTTCCTTTGCTAGTCTTTTTCCTATTAGGTTTTTACTAGCAAAGGTTTTAATGTAACATATTGACATAAATGTTATGAATATGATGAATCATTTATGTGGATGTCCATTAATCATCACATCTATGTAACTACTTGCATGCAATCATAAGCATGTACATGTAACTCTAGATCTTTGACATTCCACCAACTTTATATCTTTATATAACTCCCACTATCTAAATTAAGGACAATTATTATTTACATTATGAACTATTTATTTGTCTCATTATGCATAGAAAATGAGGATTTATCTCAACATTTTGTACACTTAGATTAATAAAAGATAACTCCTGGTATTTTATCTTTACTTTCTCTCCTACACTATTATGTATTACTTGTTGCCTATTATTATTTACTTAAATAAAAACATTTAAGTTATGAAGGAGTTTTCTCAAACCCGATCTATTTACTAATCCTAAATTTATAGGATTCAATAAATAACTTATTCCAATCAATTGCGATTCACCATCCTAATTCCAATTCCAATGCATAAGGACCTCCACAGAGAATATTAATACAGTAATTTCAACATCCAACTATTAGAATCCTGAGAGAAGACGCTTTGAGTAGAGATGATGATATCTCTACATCTCGTACCTCCGCTACTTTCCCTCCAAAACCCTAATTCTACAACAACCCAATTCTTTAACCCTCTCAAAACCCATAATATTGCCGCGATACCCTTTTCCAAGTCCCTCAAAAACCCTAATTTCAGAATCCTCAATCTACACCCAAAATCAAACCCACTCCATTTTTCACGTACACATTGGCCCTCTGTCTCCAATAATTTCAGTTTCTCTAACTTAAAGCCACAAAACCCTACAACCTTGAACCCCAAAAACCTCTTTTATAGACTATACTGCAGTAAATTGAAAAGTTCTGAGGAAGAGACCAAAGCAATTGTTGACTCTGGTGGCGGTGGAGATGGCGGCGGAGGAGGTGGTGACGGTAGCGATGATGAAGAGGCGGAGGAGAAAAGTGGGGCGTTGCCAGAATGGTTGAATATAACTTCAGATGATGCAAAAACAGTTTTGGCGGCGGTGGTTATTTCCTTTGCTTTTCGGTCGTTTGTGGCTGAGCCCAGGTACATTCCTTCGTTGTCGATGTATCCTACATTTGATGTTGGAGATCGAATTGTTGCAGAAAAGGTAATTATCTTATTTTTCTACATTTTGGCTTAATAATAGCTTATTATAATCTTACGGTGAGATTGAGTACAATTGATCTGCAGTTTGTTTTTGGGAACTTTTCAACCCAATTGATCTTACGGTGAGTACAATTGAGTACAATATAATAATACGCTTATATTTGGGCATCAACCCAATTCTCCAATTGATAAAAATTAGAAGACATACAATTAAACTAAAAAACTAGAGAAAGATAATGCTCAAGTTTTCTATGATTTCAGTTTCATTAAGCAGTAGCTACCTTAGTTCAGATATCATTCTCTATCTGTCTCTTTTGAGTGTGTGTATTTTCAATTTCGTGGATAAATTATTCACCTTTTGTTCTTAATTAGGTTTGTCTGATAGATTCCCCGTATATTTACTGCTTTAGGAGGGAAGAATTTGATGGTCCATCTTGAGCCTTGATTTTTTTTTTTTTAAACATTTTGTAGCTATTTATTTTGTTAAAGAAAAAAAGAAATTGGCGAGAGGTGTAATTCGTAAGTGTTGTGCATCACAGTTTTTGACTTCGAATTTTCAGGTTACCTACTACTTCAGAAAGCCTTGTGCGAATGATATAGTAATTTTCAAAAGTCCACCTGTTCTTCAGGAAGTAGGATACACAGATGATGATGTCTTTATTAAACGAATTGTTGCCAGGGAAGGTGATGTCGTGGAGGTGAGATCATTGAGGGATATTGTTTACGTTGATTTCAGCAATTCAGTCTTTACTTGGGTATTACAAATGTTGGATTATGACTGGGAAAGTAAGTTGGTTTGTTTGCAGGTTCGTGAAGGGAAACTTATAGTTAATGGGGTTTTAAGAAATGAAAATTTCATCTTGGAGTCACCCTCTTATAATATGACACCAATTGTAAGTATCAACTTGTGATCTTCATCTTTTTAATGTTAATTCCAGCTGTTGGCTCATTTATGATTGTGTGCCAAAATAAAAAGCTTGACAGAACCAGTCTACTGATAAAATTCAAACATCTAATGTTTTTGTTTGGATAATTGTTGTCCTTTGTTGTTGCCACGGTTGTAAATATATATTGGCATATGTTGTTAATTTTCAATCTCATTCGTTCATGTTGCAGACTGTACCCGAAAACTCTGTCTTTGTGATGGGTGATAATCGTAACAACAGTTACGATTCACACGTATGGTAAGATGTACTTCTATGACCCAGCTGACTGTTTTGCACTGAGAACTGAATTGATAATTTCTTCTATTTCGTGTATTCTGAATTTTCTTTGAATTGTGTTTTAGGGGCCCCCTCCCTGCCAAGAATATCATAGGAAGATCAGTATTTCGCTATTGGCCCCCGAAGAGGATTGGTGGCACAGTTCTTGAGGGTGGCTGTGCTGTCGACGATCAGGTGAAAAACAGTCCAGACGCAGCATCTTAATGAAACTTCAGCATGATGATTACTTCCAACCTGAGGGTACTGTTAACCTTCATTTCCTTGTTCTTCCTGTAATTTTAATGCTTACTACAATTCCATTCTTGTCGGGGTGCCCTTTTCTGTTGGATCCCCTCGCTTTGATCTTAATTTAACTGCAAATTGACCCTCGTATTTTATAGAAATCAAAATCAACTGTGAATGTTCCCTCTGACCTTTCTCACTCCCTCGCTCTCTCTATCTCGCAATATTTACAAACGCAAAATTCCTCCATTTTTTTTTTATCGCCTAAAATGAAGTCTTTCTTATTCAGCAAGAATGAGCTGTCCTCAAAAACAAAATTGTCCAACAGCAAGAAGTGGCAAAACAGAGCAAATACAATAACAGCATATATTACTACTAACATTGTCAAAATGATTCTACCATCTACGCAACCCAAAACTCAGTTGTATTTACACCATTTCTCTTCCAGTTTGATAGGTTTGTTGTTATGAGAGTCGATTACCAATGAACACGAGATACGTCGCCGATGCCTAGTCTTAACCAATTTTCCGACCACATTTCCTTGTTGCCAGACTTCAAACACCAACGCCACGGGAACCCTGCCGCTGCTGTCAGAGACTGCTAAGCCAACACCAGCACCATACAGAGGAATTTTATTTCCTTTGAGGTTCACTGTCACCAGCTTATGGCTCTTTCTCGGTTGATAGTATTTCTTCACCTGCGCTCATAAACAGCTAATTAAGAACTTGAAAAGGAACAATACTCAAATTAAGCAAGTTTCGAACCTTTCTTTACCTCGCCGGCAGCAACAGCAATTTCGGAGAACATAAGATTGACTGGAGCAGAGCTGACATGAATTCCAAAAAATGTAGCTGGGTTATACACATTCATCTTCATTGAACAATTCATTGTCAGCATCTTGGTTGGCACTCCAGTCATATCCGATCCTTCTCCGAAATAAAAATTATGAACTGTCAAACTCTGCAACAATACAATTAGGTAATTTTTTTTCCCTAAAAAAAATGAGCGCAGTTGATCCCAGTTCCCAACCAACATATAAATTAATGATAAACAAACAAATAATATATAAAAAAAAAAAAAAAAAATGGATACCTTGACAGTGATCTGAGCTTTAAAAGGGCGACTGGCCCCCCAAATGATCAAACAAAAAATCGAAAAAACAAACACAAACCCAAGAAAAGCAATCATAATCTGACACCTCCTATCGTAGCCTTTGTCAGAATAAAAGTCATCGTAGTCACCTTCTTCTTCGATGACATTACACTCAGGCCACCCCTTGTCGTTCCTCTTCCTGCCTCTGGAGGACCGGAAGGTGCCGGAGAATCGGCTGGAGGAGGAAGCCCTGGAGTGGTATCCATACGACGGGTGTGAAGGGGAGTCTGTGGGGGTGTTATAGGACGGCGTGTGCTGCATGGTCGATGACTTGTCCTCATCGTTTGAATCACGCGACGGGCTTTGCACGTAGTAAAGCCGTTTTGGAGATCGCGGTGAGGACGGGTCCAGGCTCGTTATATCGGACTCGGATTTTGCGTGCAACATCTTTGTGTATCTTAGAGCGAAGGCGTTCGGGAATTGTTGAATGAAACGGTTAATACTAAAAGAAAAGCAAAAGCATAGCAGAGAGAGGTTAGAGGAGAGAGTGAGAGTGAGAGTTTGTTTCTGCATTGACACCAAAAAAAAGTCAGAAAAAGTGGAGAAAGCCACACATGTTGGTTTGGATTAGTGATCGCATCTAGGATTAGGAATGGCAAATATGTATGTACCAGGGGATAACTGTAATGGGGAATGTGGGTAAGTTAATAATTTTATATATTAATTGATTGGATTGGTCGGATATGAGTATTGATATTCTTATTCAAATTGAAGCAACATCCTTGTGAGAATGATGGCTCATACATAGTTCTCCATGAGCCTAATATGTTAGGGTCGGGTACGTGTAAAATTTTCGTATTTATTGATTGAACGTGTCAAGTACTAGTATTGAGATCCTCATACCATATCCGGTCCGTTGCTATCCCTAATAGCATCATGACATTCCGTCCCAAATCGGTCTTAAAAATTGTGAATTTTGATCATTTTTGAATTGTGATGAAAAATCATATCTAATTTCGGATTAAATTGTTCTAAATCCTGAATCTATTAAAATTCGAAATTTAAAATTATTCTCGATAAATTTTCATACCGAATACCTATCGAGATTTGTGATTTTTTGTATAATACTAGTTTGGATCAATGACTTAGGTATTGGTTTGTGAGAAGTGATAGACATACATAAAGAAATCCAAAAAATTACTATACTTCTCTCACTGTAGCTACAATGATCACTGTAGCTACAGTGAGAGAGGTGCATATATACATGGCAAAAAAAACTCAGGCCCGGCCTGGGATGAAAAAGCCTGGGCCGGGCTTCAAAATGAGGGTCTGGCCCGGCCCGGCCTTAAAATAAATAATTAAATATTTTTTTTATAAAATATATATATATTTATAAAATAATTTTTTTATATTTATAATTTTTTATAATAAAAAAATCGGGCCCGGGCCAAGCGCGGCCCTAGCCCGAGCCCGAGCGGCTCGAGCGGACCGGGCTGGCCCAGCCCGGTGATAACTCGGGCCGGGCTTTTCCCGGACCCGGGCCTAAATTTGATAAGCCCGACCCGAGCCCGCCATGTTCCTATATGCAGAAATTTTCTGAATTTCTTGATATATGTCTATTATTTTTGATTGGTTTGGAAACGAAGCTAACCAACTGTTGATAGCTCATAGCATGCCTTTAATTTTCGCTCCAATTATCGTTTCACTGGCTGCTTCCTACGAGCTTTTGTACCTTGCTACCTTTTTCATTAGTGGTGGTAATAGTGTCATAATTTCATTTACATACTTTAATGAATGGCCTTTGACTACATGTATTTATGGGATACATAATTTGGTATTTTAACCCATCTTAACCTCTTTTAACGGGGATTTCGTATTATTTGGGACGGGATTTGGAATAAAAATTTTTGTCCCATTTTGAAAGCGGGACAGGATCGAGATGAGAAAATTGTGAATTAGAACGGACTGGAATTTTTTATAAAACGGAAAGGGACCATAATATATTTTTGTCCCGTTTTATATGATCAAGACAAGACGAACTCTACTTACTAGTACATAAAGTAAAAGCTATTTTCTCCTAAACAAAAATAAAATTCAAAAAATAAGCTACAATCGGTTATTGCAGACGATTGTAGTTTATAATATTAAAATAATAATAAAATATTATTAAAATATTATATAAATAATAAAATACTTAGAAAAAATATAATTAAAAAATTGATTTCATATTTAATGGTTAAGTTTCAAGTTTAATTCTCAAAGTTTCAAGTAAATAATGATTTCTTATATATTAGTATTGGTTTCTAGTATGATGGCTACCGTTTCAGATTTAATGCTATCAGTTTCTTATTATTTTGCAAGGATTAAAAGAGTCTTATATTATTGCTTCATATTTTAAGTTTAATGGTTAATGTTTTACGTAAATGATTATATGCATTGGTTTCAAATATATTGCCTTCGGTTTCAATTTTAATAGTTACGGGTTCAGGTTTAATACTATCAATTTTGTATTAATTTTCAAACATTAAAATAGTTTCAAGTTATTGTTCAATATTTCAAGTTTAATAGTTCATGATTCATGTTAACGGTTTAAATAAATTATTTCAATTATATGGTATTAGTTTCAATTATGATGGTTTAAGTTTTAAGTTTAATGTTATCCGTTTTTTATTATTGATCAAGTATTAAAATAGTCTCAAGTTATTTGTCATTGTTTCAAGTTAATGGTTAAGGTTCATGGTTAAAATCAAGGATTTCAAATATATTAGTACTGGTTTCATTTTGATGGTCTAAATTTCAGGTTTAATGTTATCAAATTCGTATTGTTTTTCAAGCATTAAAATAGCATCAAGTTATTGTTCACTATTTGAAGTTTAATTGTTAATGGTTCACGTTAATGGTTATATGCACTGGTTTCAAATATGATGCCTTTGGTTTCAAGTTTAATAGTATCGAGTTCATTTTTAATGCTATCAGTTTCATATTAGTTTTTAAAAATTAAAAAAAAGTCTCGATTTATTGGTCAATATTTCAAGTTTACTGGTAAATCATTCAAATTAATGGTTAAAATCAATGATTTCATATATATTGGTATTGGTTTCAAATCTGATGGTCAAGGTTTTAAGTTAAAATAGTCTCAAGTTATTATTCATTATTTCAAATTAATGGTTATTGTTTGAGGTTAATGGTTAAATTCATCGATTTCAAATACATTATCTTTGGTTATAATTTTAATGGTCATGGATTCGGGTTTATACGGCCAGTTTCGAGTTATTTTTAAATTATAAAAAGGTGTTATAAATGTGAATTTAAATAAAAAGGGAGTTACATGTTTTTAAATTAAGATTGTTGTAACATATGAATTTTAATGAGGATTATTAGTTTCTTATGAATTTTTTAAAATATCAGTTTTGTATTGAATTTTATTAACATTGCTCATTTAAATATTATAGCTGTTTTATTTGCAAGGTATATAAAATTAATAAAAAAACGGTTTCCTCATTAAATCTAACAATTAAAATATTATTTCTATCGGCTAAGCCATTTAGTTTTCAAACGTTTCTTGTATTAAACTATTTGTAACGACTATCACAATAGTGCTCTTTGCCATGGTTTCGAAACTATATATATTATGTACTCATGCAATAGATGGATAGAGAGAAGAAAGAAAATAAGAAAAAGATAAAATAATGAGCTTCACGCTTTGAGATTTGGCAAGAGACAGAAACAAGAAAAAAACACACAGATAACTGAGAGCAATTTCAACATCATTTGTGAGAGAAGTCATTCTGCCGAGAGTTTTTTTTTTTTTCAAACACTTTTTTTTCCGAGAACAAATAATTTTTGTTTCAAACAATTCCAACCAAAATATTTTAAGCCGGCTGCCTCACTGGTTTATTCATTCCACAGATTCCGAGCAATAGTTTTTTGTGTTGGATGTGAGTATACCAATCGATTTTGTGCAAAATCGATTGAGACAGTGTTTATCTGGCCTTGTTTATCCTGGGGACGTCGGGGCCGATTACTGCTAGCACAGATTCCGAGCAGAGCCGCGAAACGTCTTAAAGAGACCGACCTAGTCCGCGACTCAACCCAGTTACACTTTTCGCATCCTTGGTGAACGCTAATATTATTCTAATTTGTGCTTATTGTTCTAACAATAGGTTTCAAGTTATTGAGTAAAATATGCAGGTTTAGCATTACAAATTACAAGTTTAACATTTAAAGTTTTAAGTTAATGGTTAAATGTGTGATGTGAACATTAATTTCATAGTTATAATATTAACATGCACCATTAATTAATTTATAATTTGAGGTTAATAATATAGAAACATTGCATTAATGTCATTACATAAGTGTATAATATACATTTACTACTTAAAATGTTGAAACTAATAGTGAATATGTAAGTAATTAAGATAACAATGAATAATGTGAAACAACAACAACAACGATAATGTAATTCGAAGTATAATCTCAAATAAAATGCGACAAACAATGATAATTTCAGAAGACATCTTAAAAAATAATACCATATCATTGATTTGATTTTTACAAGATTACATTTTTTTTTTAATATTTACTTAGAGTTTATGATATCATAGATGCTGAATTTGTCTCCCACCTATAATTGAGAATTTAAATGTAGAGGTCGTCTGCGGTCCTACAAAACAAAGACAAATGAACATGGAGTAACTACCCAATGGTGTGGTGGATATCGTAGGCACTCTGATGCTAAATTCAGTGATGATGACGAGCAGAGAAAGAGAGAATAGCAAGGCAAACGGTTACCTCGATCTTTGTAGATTGTTGTGAGGACGGTAGGATGGTGTTTAGGGAGTTATGTATGTTTTGAGAACTCGAGTGTGAGAGTCAAAACTTGAATGAATCAATCCCCAACACCCCTCTCCTTTTATAGGCTGTGAAATATCATTTTAATCAGTTTAGGATTCCTTGAAAGAGTCGCATTACAATCCTATTTAGGTAGAGTAGGACCGAATTAATAGTGTCTAGATATCCGAGATTATGTGTGATTCTTATTGTACTTGGATAATACCACTGTATTTTTAGGTGGTTTGTGTAGATCTAAATACCTAGTTTAATTATTAGGAAAGAATTAGTCGTATATAGACTAACAGGCAATGTCTATTGGCGCATCGCATAATATGGAGTAATGTCGGCTAGGACACGGCCCAAGTGATGTTGTCTGAAATCATCAAGTAAAATGATAAGGGCTTACTGAGTCCTTTTGGGTCGTGTAGACTCTATCCCTTAAGGGGATGTATGATAGACTTAGGGGCTATATGCGAGCCTTGTGTATAAGCTTGACTGTTGTAGGCATTATGTTTTTACATGGCCCGATGTGAGTCTCCTTAAGGGTGGCAAAAAAGCCCGGGCCCGGGGTGAAAAAAGCTCGGGCCAGGCTTCAAAATGAGGGGCCCGAGCCGGGCCAGGCCAGACATAACCATCACCTCCGATCAGATTCACCTACACATCTAGCCAGACATGTATCACGTTTCTAATTTTACAGAATGACTCAATCACTTTCCTTCTTAGCCAACTTCCATAAACCCAGATTCTTTCCATCTTAAAATATTTTCCAATTATCTTCATTTCTATATTAACACATTCCATAACTACCAATTGCCTTATTAATATTTTCCTTCTTAAAAGAGATTGTTTCCTTCTTAAACTAAGAAACCATCACTATAAAAGAAGAGTTTTGCATAAACCAATGGAACATTTTCTAATCCAATTTTGAGGCTTTTAACTGATCCTTTTGCTTAAACTCAGCGAAATACACACACACATCAGCAAAATAAAGACCCAAAAAATCTCTAAAATCTCTCTAGTAAACAAAGCTAACAACCAACCAAGACTGTCAAACGTGTTCTTGGAGTTGAGATAAACCTAAGGTAAGACCGAAGGCTTTTAAATCTTGATTCCGCGTTTATTATTTTGACACAGTATCTCCATCCTGACATACAATTATTAACTTCGGCCATATATAAGGCTACATCTAGCATAATACTTTCCTACGATATATAAGATGGAAATCCATACATAAATATTTTAGCCGAATCCGAATGGACGGTAATGCGGTCTATACTTGGGATTTAACTCCACATACTAAGGAAAGAATAGCTGTTTCATTTATTATGGCTTACTTGTCATTTTATTATTTTCATAGTACTTTGCATGAGTTCCCTCGTTTTTGCTTTAATCTTCTCATTATTATGATTTCGTGATTCTGGATTACCGTGCACATCTAGCCAGATACCTAGTAAATTCGGCTAGACCTACACCTTAAAATTCAAATCTGACCAGACATTACCATGTCCGGCCAATCGAAGCTAATTTCATTATTTAGTTTATTATTAAGGTACTGCTCCATCGATGTGGTTTTTATTATTCGTGCTTATTTTTATGTTTATGTTCTTGTGTGCTTTCCAATTACATTGCGTGCTTCTGCATTAAAAGATGTGATATCTTTCTTCAAACCTTGATACTATATTGACATAAGTAAGAGACTGTTCCGAACCCAAAACAATTTAAGGTCGATATTAAGAGGGGTGTAGTGCGGTCTTAAATCATTCTCAATATATATATTGTGTCTGTTGTCCAAACAGTGAATTGGTCATTGTTCGGGCAGCCCATAAACTGCCCAAGCACCATTGGAGCTGACCTGGGCAGCCCCCATGTGTATTGGTTGGTCTATTCAGACAAAAACGTGTTTTATGTCATTTTGCGGAAAATATTTTCGTAAAAATTTCACGATATTTCTAACTTATTTATCGTTATTTGATATCGAATAAATATGTTTTGGTGAAATATGAATGAATTATTCATATTGGATATTAAATAATTTATTTGGTAACTTTAAAAGTTTTAAAGTTACGATTTCGCCCGAACCGCGAGCTTCCACTGCGCCCGCGTAAAAACCCCAACAATATATGTATTTGATATATTTATATATAATAAAATCGGAAAAATTCAATTATCTACAACTATCATCATCAACAACAAGACATAACACAAGCTTCTTTGAGAAGCTTATGGCCATGGCATAAATTAGGAAAAAAGAAAAATTATTTTCAACAATTGGAAGCTTAATTGGTAAATTTCAAGACTTTCCTTTGTAATTGGTTTCAATTGAGTCAATACGATTGTTAATTGATGTTAGTTCATGCATATTAATGTATGTTTCATATGATGAATTTTCCATGGTCATTTGTTCTAAATGTTAGTTTTAATTAATTATTAATTATTGTGAGTTCTGTGTGAGTAAAAGGCATGATTGCTTGGTAATTAAATCTCATGTCTTTAGGCTTGAATTATACATTTCTAATGGTTAGGATTGTGCTTGGTTAACCATAAACTACCATTCTAGAGTTATTCAACCACTTTTGGTTAGTCTAGAATTATTTTTAGAGTGATTCTTATGTGAAATTCTTAATTTGGTGTTAATTGATGAATTGTAATTGTTATAGGACCCCTTTGGAGTGTTTAAATGCATGGGAATTGTTCCTAAAATATTTAGGATATGTTTGGGTTGATGAAATGAGATGATTTATAATGAAATATAATACAATGGAATGAAATAGAACAAAACGGAACAGAATGAAAATTAATATATCATAATATTGTTTGGGAAAAATGAGAGATTTATAATATAATGTTCCAAAATATTATTTGATAAATAAATAATAATATAATGAAATGTAAGTAAATAAGTTTCAAAGACAATTGTGCCTTTTTAGATTTTAAAGTAAAGAAGATAAATAATTTAAAGTTATTTTTCAAGGGAAAACTTTTTTCTTCATAGGTAATATTATTTTTTAAAATTACATTTAATCTCCAATCCCCGATATAGGTGGCTCATTTTCAGTGGATTGATGTCTTTTTTTATTACACTTCCTTTCCTCTCGTTGCATCAATCCAAATAATAAATTTTAAATATTTTAAGTTTCATTCCATCAACAATCCATACATAATATAAGGAATTACATTGGAGTACATTGAGCAAAAGATACTATGAATTTTGTAAAGTTCGGTGAACTAAAATTGAAGTTCAATTGACCGAATTTCCTCAAAACGAGAAAAGGAATTTACAACAGCAAACTAGCTTCAGAGTAGACCCGGTCAGAGTTCCAGTTCGGAATCGAAACCGAACTGGACGGTTCCGGTTCCTTTCGATTTTGGTTCGAGAATCGGAATCGGAATCGGAATCGGTTCCGTACAGTTCGGTTAGGGTTCTCACCCTAGCCGAATCGTTGGAACCGGAACCAGAATTTAAGTTTTTAATAAATAATTTAATAAAATTCAAATAAATAAATAAAAATTATTATATTTATTTGATAATAATATCCAATTATAAATTTCTTTAAAATTTAATTTCTATTTTTAAAATTATTTAAAAAAAAAAATTGAAACCGGAACCGTCCGATTCTCGGTTTCATATTTTTTGTGGAACCGGAACCGAACCGAAATTATCCGATTCGATTCACGGTTCCACAAACCGGAACCGAACCGGACCGGCTAGGTTTGCTTGAGAGGCGTAAAAAGTTTAGGCCAATCTCCCAGCCTTGAATGTTTGGTAATACAGAAGTTGCAGCCCTGATATCATATGATAATAAGTGGAACAGAGAGTTGGTTGAACAACATTTTGACCCATAGATTGTCAATAAATTTTGAAGATTCCCCTTCCTACAACTTCTATGGAAGATAAACTGCTAGCGCTATAAACAAAAACAGAAGTTTTTTCTGTTGATCATCTGGGGATGGAAGGAAGTTCAAAGGATAGAGCTTCATGTTCTCACGACGACTCTGATGATAAAAAATAAAAGAAAAATCCATGAGAAAATCATAATTTTCATGTGGAGAGCAGCTACTAAGTTGAAATCAAGAAGAGTACTGGAAATTGAAATGTGTCTGAGGAGCTACAAAAGGGGAAGGAACTGCAGCAACACTCATACTTAAATTAAGTAGAAGCTTCCCGGAGTTTTGAATTGGTCAATAAGGAGGATTGGGGGGGTCGTATTCAGAGATAGTGATGGGAGGGTAGCTGCAGCAACACTCATACTTGCAATTCAAATATGGAGGTGCTGAGTACGTGCTATAACATTGTAAAAGAGAAAACATCAGCGTGTGAAATTAGAACCAAGTTCAGTACACATCTGGATCACCATTACAATCCTAAGGCTGGATGAACTTCCTGTCTACGTTATCAACCAAATTACATTTTCAAGCAAACACTAGATTCTACATCTACACAGATCTCAATGTTAACACAAGCTCAACTTGATCAAAAAATGTGTACTCTAGCCCAAATCCTTCTTTACCAGCAAATTGACATTCTGATAACATGATATGAAACCCAGAAAGTGAAAATAAATAAATACAGAAAAATACTCTATTTCTCTTTTCTCTTCAATCTCTCTCATCTTCTGTCGGGTGTATCCAGAGTCGACAGGATCTGGGGCATTGACATGCCGCCAGAAACAACAATTTCTGCAATTAGGAACAATGAAACTTTAGCAACCAATATTTGGTGATAAAATAGATACAAATGGACATTTATTTCCTTGTCTTGGTTTGGCAGTGAGAAGAAAACATTCATTTCTTCATATCCTTGCTTTCTCTAAATGAACAAGCGGAGGTAAAGCCGAGTCCTTACCAATTCCTTCCCGGACTGATAGATTTGGTCTGATCACATCCCTGGTATTAATAAGGAATATATCGCCAATATAGAGATGATTCGTGGGAACATAGACACAACATAGCTCCTCCTCACCAGAATAGTTCTGCATTTACAAGGAGAAGAGAAAGGAAAGTTGGTATTAGACTCTTGCCATTAATGAATATCAACTAAATAGATGAGGCTCAAACTTCAAACAGTAATCACATAACAGCCAACACCCAGTAACAATATCCATAGGAGATAAGTACCAAATTTTATGCTTGTGGAATTGTGTGTTATCCTGTGTGCTTGTGTCATTTTGTGTGGATGAGTACACACCACACATTTGAGAAAAGAAGCTGTCACATAAAAAGCAGAAGAAAAAAAATGTCTTCACAAAAGATATGCAAAATGTTTATTAGGAATAACAAGGTTCAACCATTGACAAGATCAGTGCTATGGCTGTGAGCTTGGATTGCAAAAGCACAACAAAATTGTGCTTCCACAAAATGTATGTTCTTACATGCCAAGGGTACACAAAGTCACAAACAACAATATAACATGCATGCTAAAACTATCACATAAATCATGACTGAAGAAAATGATTTATTATAACCATTGATAAGAAGTATAACAAGTGGGTAAAAAATAATTTTGCAGACCTGGAGAACAACAGATGATGTGATGAACCCAAATGCATATTCACCAATACGTGGATGTCTTATAATTGCCACTTCCTTAAAGGCCTGTGTGTTTTGATCTGTGGTGACAAAGTGATATGTAATACAATTGTCTGCCAAATATTATTATTTATTAAAATGGATATAGGGAAGATAATAAACCGAATGCATACCTGGTGATATGGCAGCACTAATTTGCTTAGAAGCATTGTAGATATGACGAACAAATGGCATCCGTTTGATAAACCACTCCCCAAGACTCAGCACAGATGCTCCCAACCATGATGACATGAACACACCCACCAAGAAGATGAATGTAACTGAAGTTATAAATCCAAGGCCTATCCAAGAAGTAAAAGAGAGTCAAAACATCAATGAGACACATGTAGAGTTTGAATTTATTTTTGCAACTCAAATCAGAATGCAGATTGCACGGTTAACCCATCGAAAAATGGAGTAGTACTAAAATAAAAGCCACAACTTTTGGAATATATTCTCATTGGAAAACTTCGATACTAGATAGAGCTTTTTCACTTTCATACGCAGCCAGAGTGCCTCTAATAACTATGTGTGACATACATGTTAAACTTGTTAAAATAACAGTAACAAAGTTGTAATACACCAAGTAATTTTATGCTAACAGAAAGAAAGATGAGCTAGCCAAGGCAATCTGCACAAGTCAACCATAAGAGAAGTACCTAAAAATGCTACTCACAGGTGATTAATTTACACGTCATAAATTACTGATCCAGTGATAAGAAGTTAATGCTTACCAAATATATCAATTCCAAGTTGAGCATAAATTGGAGAGAAGAATCCATCCACAAAGTGAATAAACCACCAAGTGATATAGAAAGTAACCGCTATTGGAAATAGGATGACACTGCAAAACAACTAAGAGTGAGAAACTGATGCATAGAGCAGAATAAGCATGCTCTAAGAACTACAAACAGCCTACTGTTACAAATAACAGTTGCAAAGGAATAAGGCCTGTTTGCGGAGTGGTACTTCTTGCATTCTTAAATGTTATAATATCGTTTTTTTTTATGGATACAGCATCTAAGTAATTAGGTCTAATGATTCTTATTTATATGCCTATGGAGTATGGCCTTTTTTCCTAGGTGCTCACTTTACATGGGCTCTTAGTCCAATGTTTCTATTTTGTGGGCACAGTGTTGTTAAAGGCGTAATGGCAATGCACATTAATGCGCAAAGGTAAGGCCGCACAAATTGCAAAAAATAAAAATAAAAGTATCCAGTCAAATAAAACAAAGATAAACCATTGAAAATATATTAAAAATAAATACAATAATATAAATACTGATAATACAAATTAGTTTATTTATCGAAATTAAACCCTCCCCCCCCCCCCAAAAAAAAAAAAACTATTTTAATTTCAGTGTTCTAAAACGCGCTAGATACTAGTGGGGCGACAACCCAGCGCCTAGGACGCCTAGGCAGGGCCTAGGCAATTAGTCGGCAAGCAGTTAAAACCTAATATTTTTCAACAACATAAATAATCCAAATCATATAAAATGTAATAAATTATATAAATTTATTTATTTTTATTTACAGAGAAAATCATAATAATTACCATACCCATCCACTAGTTGTGCTGAATATAATTTCTTATATTATTGATGTGTTTTCTACTTAAATTATCCAACTAGTAACTATAATTGATCATTTGTCTATGATAGATTAATTGTTGCACTGTTATATATGAAGGAATTGAATTAATATATTTTTTTCAATTTTATTTTAAAAAAAAACTTTGTTAAGGGAAGTGGTAAAGGCATCCAAGATAAGTATCAACACGTGGCAATATTTTAACTCATTTGGACATTGACATTAATTTAATATAAACAAATTTTTTTTGAAACTCTCTCAAAAAAGAAAAATACTCCACACAAATCCCGCCACATCAGACAAAATGAATCATGTCTACGGGATCTTGAACTTCAATGTAAAGCAGTGATGTCAAATCAAATAAATGCGGGCAACTTTTTTATTTGTTTTATTCTAATCCGAAAAAACGAAATGTGTGAAATTTAAATTCATTATTCCACACGTTATTTCTCTTTTTCTCAGCTTTGCCTCTTCTCAGTTTCGCCTCCACTGAGTTCGTCATGGTCATTATTTCTCTTCTCTGCTTCGCGACCACCGAGGCGGAGTTGTCGAAGAAAAATCGCACACTAGGCAGCGCCCAGGACGCCTCCACGCCGGAAATCGTGCAATTAGTCTCTTGACCGCCTAACCTGATCGATTTGGGGTTAGGCGAGATGGAGGCCTGTCGCCGAACGAATAAACGGCACCTAGGCGGCCCTAGACGCCACATTTTAGAACACTGTTTAATTTATTAAAGAAATGTTATACAACTTTATTCGGGTTGAATGGATCCATTCGGGTAGGGGTTTTCACATGCACTTTTATGAGATGCACTTAGAAGCATCTCAAAAGCGCACCTAATGAAGGTCGTCTGACCTGACCCTTCATGAGGTGCATCGGTATGAACATGAGCCTGAGGCGCGCCTTTTTGAAGACTATGTGCGGCCATTATTATTGGAAACTGCTATCAAATCAATTATCTACCCTTGCAAAAAGATAAAAGTGCAGCTCCTACTAACATTGTTTTTAAAAAAGCTTTTTTAAAACGTAAAATCGGACATTTTTACAATTATAGAGGCAAAATCTTGTTAAAAAGGTAAAAAAATCGCAAAATGGGCTAAAATCGATTAGACTCGCGTTTTTTATGCCTTAAAATCGTACGATTATACGATTAATCGTATGATTTTACAGTAACTCAAAACGACGACATTTTTCCTTTAAAACACCGTCATTTTGATAAGCCTATTTAAAGGCCTCTTTGAATGACAAAACCAAAACAAATTCACAAAAAAACCCTAGCCTTCGTCGATTTCAGAGGAGAGGAAACCAAAATCCTAAATCCAATTGAAACCCTAGCCCCCTTCGTCATTCCAGAACAAATCAACGACCAAAATCCAATCGAAACCCTATCCAAACTATAGCCCCTTTTGTCGATTCCAGAGCAAACCAAAATTTAAAATCCTATCGAAATCCTAGCCCCCTTCGTCGCAGCTCCTGGTCGCAGCACCTTCTTTGTCGCATCGCAACTCTTTGTTGCCTGCTCTGTTGCCGATGTTAGTATCATCCCATTCGTCTCTTGCTTGCTCTACTGTTAAGCTGAATTTCGATTACAAAAATATTGATGGATGAAAGCAGTAGTGAACTGAAATCAAGATAATATATATTATGTCTTTTGCTTTGTTGGGAAAATCGTTGATGTTTGATTGTGAAAGCAGTAGTAAAAGTTGTAGTGATTCTCGTTGACGTTGTGTTATAATTTAGATTTATATTGATACTGATTAAGATTTATGGTATACTGTTTAGTTTGTTTAGTTCTAATTTTTCTCTTATTGTTGTTGATTAAATATTGAATGTGAATAGATGTCTTCAAGTTCTTCCAAAAAAATTCCAACAAGTTCGAGAAAAATCTCTTAGGGAATAGGTCTGATAATGGTTGGGAACACGGGTTTGATGTGAACAAAGATTCTAAAACAGTTAAATGTAATTATTGTACCATTGTATTTACTGGGGATATTTATCGTTTCAAACATCATTTAGCTTGTACTAAAAAAGATGCGAAAGCTTGCACGAGCATACCCGATGATGTTAGACAATCAATATTATCTCTTTTAATCAAGAATTCAAATGAGTCTGTTAAAAGAAAAAGAGATACTTATTATGATATTGATGATGATCCAGTGGAGGAGGTTAAGATGCCATCAAAGAGAACGGGGAAAAATGAAAGTGAAGGTTTCTTGTCAAAATCTAATCAAACTCAAACAAACAACCATAAATCAATTGATGAAAATAGATTTGAGGGAAGAATGTTGTCAACAGATTGCTCGTTTCTTTTATACAAGTGCTATTTCGTTTAATTGTGTGAACAATCTGAAGTTTAAGAAAATGTTGGACTTGGTTGGAAAATACGGAATTGGATTGAAGCCCCCTTCTTATTATGAAATTAGGGAAAAATACTTAAAGAATGAGGTTATTCGCGTGAATGAGATGCTTGAGGATTATAGAAATGAATGGAGGAAGACGGGTTGTTCTATAATGTCTGACGGATGGACAGATAAAAAGAGGCGATCTATATGTAATTTCTTAGTAAATAGTCCCAAGGGAACTGTTTTTTTACGTTCAATTGATATCTCTGATATCTCAGAAACTGCTGAGAAAGTGTGAGATGTTAGATGATGTTGTAGAATTGGTTGGTGAAGCGAATGTGACGCAGGTTGTTACCGAAAATGCAGCAAATTATAAGGCAGGTGCAAAGCTGCTAATGTTGAAAAGAAATAGGCTATTTTGGACTCTATGTGCTGCCCACTGTATTGACCTAATGTTGGAGGATTTCGAGAGAAAGATTGACATGCATAAAGTGACTATTGCAAAGGGGAGAAAAATCAACACGTTCATTTACTCGAGGACGACTCTTATTTCGTGGTTCAGGGAATGCACAAAAGGAAGAGATTTGATTAGACCTGTTGTGACTAGATTTGCCACTGCTTACTTGACATTGGGTTGTATTTCAGAGCAAAAAGGATTGTTGATGACCTTATTTTCTTCTAATTAAGGACCGTTGTTTGCTTGAAAGCTACATATCCTCTAATTAAGGTGCTTCGGATGGTGCATTCAGAAGGTACTCCGCCCATGGGATTTATTTATGAATCAATGGATCGTGCAAAAGAGAAAATCAAAATTAATTTTTCAAATGATAAACAAATGATTTATTGTTTCTAACTTCTTTACTCACTTCTTCGTATCCTCTTTTGACAGTTATGAACCCATTTGGAATATTATTGATGAAAGGTGGGAGTTGAGCCTCCATAGGCTATTGCATGTTGCTACCTATTACCTCAATCCTCATTTTCATAATAGCACCTCTTTTAAAGTTGATGCAGAGGTTAAATCTGGATTTTACACATGCACTGGTAAAATGGTGCCCGATAGAGAGGAACGATTGAAAATAGATTTACAACTCGAGTCTTTCAAGAATGCGAGAGGGTTATTTGGTTATGAGGCTGCTAAGTTGACAAGGACTAAGAAAGCTCGGATTCTTATGGAGATGAATAGAGCTTACTAAAATTTGCTATAAGAGTCCTTATCTTGACCTGTAGCGCTTCCGGTTGTGAGAGGAATTGGAGCGCATTTGAGATGGTAAGAATAAATTACATATGTTGATTCATTTTTACCTTCATAAACTTTATTATGTTTTAACTTTTTTAATAATTTTAGGTTCATACAAAGAAAAGAAATCGATTGCACCAAAAGAAGATGGATTCTTTGGTGTTTGTAAAGTATAATTTGAAGTTGAAGGGAAAAAAGCGAAGATAAGCTACCCAAACGTGTTTTGATGACATCCCTTCAGATGATGAATGGATAACTGAGAAGGAACCTCCAGTTATTGGTTCTAACAAAAAGGGGTTAAAAATTTTTGATAAGGCAGCGGTCACGGGAAATGGAGAAGATCTAGTGATGAAGAAGTGGATGCAAGAATAGTCAATACAACTGATATAAGGGCAGCATTAGATGCAAAAGATGATTTGGAAATTCATAATATTGATGATTATGATGATGAGGATGAGGATGAGGAAGATGTTTCTAATACTGATGACAATGATGATAACCTCGAGGAATTGGTGGCTATGAATGATGAAGAGGAAGGAGAGTATGACAATGAAGTTGATGATGATGATGACCAAGAGGTCCAAGACGATGGTGAAGATGGAAAAACAATGGATGATTCTTATTAGTCTTCATTTTGTTTAATTTTGAATACTATTTGTTGGTAACTTGTTTGTTTTGCTTGGAGCTTTGAGACTTTTGTTATTTTGTTAACTTATTTGCAACTTGTGGACTTATTTGTTGATTCTTGGCCCTTGAATTTTTGTGTATGATCTTATTCCATGTTTTAAGTGTGATTAAAATCAAGTAGTTGGTAAAATCTTACGATTTTACAATTTGATTTTTCGGACCCTCCAATGATTTTAGGTAAAAAAGCGATTTTAACAACCTTGCCTACTACGAAGCCTAGAGCTCTATGCATTGTATAACCAAGTTGTAGAAGTAACAAACCATTATGCATGAAATTGCCACAACACATACATTTTTCTTAGAAACAAGCATTACAATAGGATAATCCCTCCATTCCAGCCTTAATGTCCAAGATTGGGCAAACACTCTAAACAGGACCCCCTACTTTTCAACACAAATGTTGTTAAGCTCCTAAATCCATAATATAAAATGAAGCATGCCTCTTGATGAAAACAAAAGTTATTATTTTTCCTGACAAGGAAATATCAGAGAAAACAAACCTATGCATCTCAGCAGTTTAACTGGAAAAATTTAGATGGGGAAATTTAGATGAGCCAATCATCTTTTGAAGGGAATCAAATCAAATGTCCATAAGTGGATTATGAAAAGAGCCAAGTGAAGAATTTTCAAATGGTATATTTCCAGACACGGAGTCTTCAAGAAAGAAATACAAGACAAAAACATGCCGGGTAGCCTGGACAAGAGACTTAAGTACATTTGTTTGAAGATCAGGATTCCAAGGTACTTCTTCCAAGCTTTATGATCTCCCTTCCCTACTAGTGAAAACTGGCTCATAGACATCCCATCAGCCCTAGTTTCCATTTCCCAATGAATCCTTCCGAGCGCCAAAGATTGTTGAATATATTCAGAAACCTCTTAAAGTATTATGATTAATTTCAGAACTCAGTAAAAAATAAAATCTCAATCTCATAGCATAAAACTTCTACTGTACACAAATCAGCAGGTGGAAAACATTTCCATGATAATCAGGAACTGAAGATTAACCAATTTAAGCAACAATCATGAAAAGACAAGTTCTTATAAAAAATTGATATCTTAACCATTAAAAAAAAAATGTGCACAGAGATAGATTGTGCATACATCTTAATTGAAATAGAGGAGAAAAAAGAAAGTACAGCTCACCATCCTGTCATGAACTTTTTTGAAGCCCAACTCCTAACAACCTTGTAAAATGTCTGAATAGTGAAAAAAACAACATTCGATAATTTGTCAGATATAAGTTCGAAACAAGCCTAAAAATGAGAACACCGAGGTCATAGCTTTCATTACAAAATCCGTAAACTCTTCGCATGACTCCTTGTCTTCATGCAAAGAGTTTCCATCAAACAACACTTAGTAACAGAAGGAATCCTCTGCTTATTTCTCTCTTTCTTTTCTATTTTTACAAGTTATAGGCTTATACACACACACAGAAAGAGAAAAAAATATACAGAGATACACCTGTTATAATCAATCAAAATTTATACCACATGCCGAGTACATGGTTATTAATGAATCAAAATGATGGAACATCCATTTATCAGAAGGGTTTGCACAAAGGCAAGCTAAATTCTACTGAATTATTCATTTCTTTGAAGGGTTTTTATTTGCTTTAACATCTCCTTTTAGAATGTTTAACTTCTTATTTCTACTGGCACATAAAACACAATAGAACCATCCGTCAGTATCCAATCACCTAGCATCAACAATTCAAGTGTTCCAACAAAAAGCTTCCATGATAGATTTTAGTCCGCTGGAAACAACTAAGAAGTAACAACCTCAGTTCTTGGAAAAGCCATAAAATTCTAAGATTGAATCAAACCTAACTGAATCTTAAACACCGATATTCAGTTCAAAGCAGGTTAAGCTCCACAATAAACTACTAAACTACAACGCTTCAACAAATTATACCCAAAATTAGTTAAAAATAATAATAATTACAAAAATAACTAACAATTTCTTTTTCTATAAAAAAAAATGAGGAAAAAAACAAAGAAAGAAACAAGAGAGCTAACCTCGCGTCCAGTATGATGTGAAGAAGACGAAGACGATGAAGGTTTAGAAGATTCATCGCCGGAGTCAGCTACCGGAATCAGCAATTCTCGATCTCTTTCTCTGTCTCTACCGGCCATCACGATCGTCGATTTGTCATCGCCCATCAGCAATAATAAAAAACGACACCGTTCTTCGGAAAAAAAAAATCTGCTTCTAATATTTTCTCTCTTACGACACACACACAGTGCCTAGGAGACGAGACGAGCCAAACCAAAGACTTTGAAATCTCCTTCCTTGCTAATCCGGTCGCTTTCTATTCTCAGTTTTTTTTAATCAAATCAAATTTAAATTTTGCTTTTGCTTTTGCGTTTGGGTGGTTTGTTTTGGTATTTGATTATTTAATGAGCAAAAAATCAATAAATGAATGAGAGGGTGATGACAGATGAAAGGTACATGCGAGTAGTTCTATGCCGTTGATTTAATTGCTGATTATAATCTCTTTTTCTTTTTCGAGTTTTGTGATTGGATGGGCTTTGTTATCAGCAAGTTGTTGATGAGCTGTACCCAATCATTGAGTGCCAGCATTTTTGTTATAAGGGGCTTTCTGTGACCTGGCGCTGGCAGTTAGTTAATTAATTATTCCTTTTATGCAGTGAATTCAGAGGAAAAAAAGTACAAACAAATAAATGGTAAACTCGTCCAAAATGAGCAAATTTTCCTTTATTTTTGTTTTTAATACCATCACCATATATTGTTTACCCTTTGTTGTTAGTGTGAATTTTTTTTTAAGGTAACACACAGTCTCATTTTGTCAAGAGAGAATTTTATTTTATATGCGAATTCGTTAAATTTGACTTTTATTGACATTATTATGTTGAATCAATCTTCTAAGGTTTCATATCCTAGTTTTTTTTTCACCTGATTTAGCCAAATTAATGAATATGGTATTCTTTATCCAAAAAAAATGAATATGGAATTGTTTTATGAATTACGAGGTAGACCCGGCCAAGGTTCCGGTTCGGAACCGGACGGTTCCGGTTCCAACCGGTTCCGGTTCCGGAACCGAACCGGAACCTGACCGGTTCGGTTAGGGTTCTTACCTTGACCGAACCGGTTGGAACCGCTGAAACCGACCGGAACCGGAATAAAAAAAAATTTTTATTTTCTTGGAACCGTAAGGTTCCTCAAGTAATCTCAATTTTTTTATTAATAATTATGACTTAATGAGGTTAAAATTGCAATACTAAAACATGATGTCCATATCCTTTTTATAACCAACTCTTGGTTATTGACTTCTTTATATAAGCAATGTGGGACACAATAGCCAAGTAACAAATATCCCACATCGCTTATATAAAGAAAACACTAGCCAAGAGTTGGCTATAAAAAAGATTATATGTTAAAAGAATTTTATAAAAAAAAGATTCTATAAAAATGATGTGATAGTATGAAAAAACATTACGATTATAGATTTTTTCTATTTTTAAAAATTTATTATTAAAAAAAACCGGAAGGGGAACTGTAAACCGAACCGGAACCGACCGGTTCGGTTTACGGTTCCAGTTCCACTTAAGTGTGGAACCGGGAACTGGGAACCGGCCGGTTCGGTTCGGTTCCGAACCGGAACTGAACCGGCGGCCAGGTCTATTACGAGGACATAAAGGTGGTAATAATAATAAGAGTGTCGTGTAAAAAATTACAATTTCTATTTCCACTCGTATGGTTCTTTATTAATGATCACGTTATTAAGAAGACGGTAATATTTAATGGAATAGAATGGATATGTGTAGGAAAGATAATATTTGAGTGGCATGAGATTCAATTTTTGTTTTCCAAATCCACCACTTCAAAATTACTTATTATTTTTGTATTATAGTAATTTTGAAAGAATGTTATTTTTCCTCTATCAAGGTAGTCTCTGTTAGACAATTATGACTCATAGTAACACTATTTGTAAAAGACATTGTGTTTTTGTACAAATTAACTATGTGACAAAAGAAATTACTATTTTATCATTTTGTAATTGGATTACTTAGATATATATAAATGATAAAAATTCATATGATTAATACCGGATTAATAAGATATGAGATAGTATTAATCCATAAAAAATTTGATCATTAAATCTCTCTAGTCGTAGTATTATCGAGACTGGACATCGATAATGCGGAATAGACTAGTATTACACTTGTGCGCGTTATGGAAGCTTAACGACATAGTTCTCATATATTTAAGTATTGGATACTTATGCAAGTGTGATAAGAGATTCTGTTAGCCGTTGGACCGGGAACAGCTTCGCTCTGGATAGACCTCTCGGAGTCTCATTGGTAGTATGACTATATGTCTATGAGATCCGAATCAGAGTAGGTGTATGTGGTCTTAACCTGAGAATTGCATTGCTAATACTTGCGAAATCAGTACGCTTTGGTTTTGATCGTCCATAGCTTTAACAGGTTCTGTGTACGCCTCTTCTGGGTTTACTGAGAATCGTAGTGTATTGGGTGTGATGTCAAAATGGAAGTATCACTTCAGTCATATGAAGATGATGATCACGCAAGATACATAACTGGTACTCTTAAATGCTGCAGCTATCGGGATAGTATGACTAGGTCATGATTATCCGATTATAGAGACTAGTTGCTGATGATCCGATATATGTTTCGTACGAGGCAGACACAATTTCAGCCATAGGCCTAGCATGTGACATCCGATACTTGATCGTAATACGCAATACATTGTATATTACGCCTGATACAGATTATATATTCCTCGTTGAATATTTCTGGAGAATTGGATAGGCACGGTGCTTTGCTAGAAGCCAACCATGTATTGTAAATCGGTGAGAACGTGGTACGGGGTACGCACGTGTCGGATAGTCCGACAGCCGTATTTACTGCCAACATATCCATGAATCTCTTGGGTCGCTTCCCAAAGATTCACCAATGACATTTGACTCAAACAGAATTAATCTGTGATTAATTATGAGAGAGAAAATTAATCTAGGATTAATTACGACAAGAATTAATCTGGGATTAAATTCGTACTGAAAAGAGAACACGATTAATTTGGAATTAATCGGTAAAATAAATTTAATAGTTAAATTGGATTTTTCTATTTAATTTACTTATTTGGGCTAAAATAATATATCGGATATATTAATTGAAATTGGATTTCAATACGGAATTAAAATTGGATTTTAATTCAAGCGAACGAATTAATTTGGAATTAATTCGTAAACGACTTCCGTAATAATTTTGCGAGGCATAATTATTTAATTAAATTGGATTTAATTATTTAGCGACGAAAGATTCGTTTAGTCGGATTAAACGAACCTGTGCCCAAAGCGTAGTTGTGTGTTGAGTAAGCCAACTCAAATTTAGAATTTCAAAGTGGTGGGACCCACTTGACATACATCAATTTGTCAAAAGTTTATGGAAGTGGTTGAGCTCATTTAATGTAGAGCTCATTTAATGTAATCTTTCACACAACTAAAATGTGTTGAACAAGTTTTGTAACACTTACTTTTGTTTTAGAAACAACACAACATAAAAAAAAACACATCTCTCTCTCTTTTTTTCTCCTTGGTCGAGAGTTGCTCTCCTCCATAGACAAATTTTGCTTCAAAATTTGTTCAAAGCTAGCACTTGGGAGTTAAACTAAGTAGGGGTGAGCATCGGTTCCGGTTCTACCCGGAACCGGATCGATTTTTCGGGTTTGGAACCGAAACCGGTTGTAATCGGGTAGGTTCCGGTTCCAAATATGAAGGAACCGATTTTATCAGGGTAGGTTCCGGTTCCAAAATAGTCGGAACCGGAACCGGACCATGGAACCGGTTTATATGAACATAAATTTTAAACATTTGGCGTTCATTATTTAATTGTACAAATTTTAAAGAGTCGCAGTTCATATAGCAATATTTTAGTGCTTCTATCAAGTATATATAGAATGTATGTGTGTTTGTGTTAAACAGAGACGCTTAAAATTAGAAAATGAGCCCATTGCAAACAGAAACTGCTATAATTTAAAACTACCACAACTAGGGGAAAAATAATCAATCAATAAACAAAATTTTCCTTTACTCCATTTTATTTTGCCACAATTTTGTTTTAACAAAAAAAACATCTTCTTAATCTAATTCGAAATATTCCAGCACAGCAGAATTCGACTCTAAAATTATATGTATTTATTTTTTATCTTTTCATTTTCCTTCCATTTTCCCAGTAACATAAGTATAATGAAAATCTATATATAACTAATGATATCAATAATCAAATATTTTGAAAGAAAATAGTGGGATATTGTATAACCTTTCGTTCTTGAGCTTCCGCACTCCGATTTGGTCACTGTTTTTTCCTACGTACTCGTATCGGAATGTAGTTTTCATTAAAATATTTTAAAATATGGTAATTTGGAACCAGACCGGAAACCGTATTGGAACCGAATAATAGGGTACCCTGTTTAATTGGGTAGGTTCCGATTCCACTTAGTGCGAAACCGAATTTTTCCGGGTAGGTTCATGTTCTATGCGGAACCGGAACCGGAACCGGAACCGAAATCGGTTTTGCTCACCCCTAAAACTAAGGTGATATGGAAACTTACCATTGAGTTTGGAATTCATTTCAAAGCTTGGAGCTTCCAACATACAAAGAAAGCTTTTTGAAATCCACCATCCAAACCGATCTATGTAAGTTCTTTCCACAAACTAACTTGTTTAATTCACACACTTGAATCAATGCTTAGAGATCCTTGATATGTTTAGGACACTAACAGTCCCTCAAGAACAAAAGATTTGTTATAAATATTTTATTAAATAATTTTGAGTTTAAAATTTAAATGAGTCGGATGATATTTTATTTCTTATATTATATTTTATTTCTTATATCATATCAACTAAAGAAAATTGATGGTCGTTATTGAGTATTATTTACTCTTTTTTCAACTCAAAAGAAGTTTGGATTTTTTATACATTTTTAAGTACTAAATTACAGAAGGATAGGTAAACTCTGTTCAATTTGTACTCAAAATTCAAAAGATTAAATAATTTTCTGAGGTTTTGGTCAGTCAAGGTTGGGTTACTACGGCCTGAAACCTCTTCCCAAGTGGGCCGATCGGCACTTGGACGAGAAGAATATTCTAAAGACCGAAAAATGAAAGTCAAATGGGCTCGACCCATGGTCATTCGGCTCATATTGGGCTCATCTCAGTCCAATATTATGTTGTGATATTTGATCCTTCTTTTTCTCTCATCAGCCCCACCTCCTAAATAATCTCATTTAATTCCCAATTTACCCTTATTAAAGAATAAAAAAATTAAAATATTTTTTTATTAACGTGGGATCTATATAATCTGCTCATTAGATGGAAAATTTTTACTATATAATGGTGATATCGGGTCACTCATATAACAATTCAATAATATATTTTCTTGTTAAATTATAAATTATAAATCAACTAAATAAATGATAATTTTATTTTACACAATTGTGGTACCAAAAAATTTATCTTCATGAATTACACAACCGACCTAACTAGTCAAACTAGAATCAAATTTATACAAGTATTTTCATGGTAAATGAAGCTAACTTTCGTGAGATTCAAGCATCAGACCCCATATAGAAAGGTAACTCATACTTGCAAAAAGTTCGTGTACTTTGTTGTAGCAAAAGCCTTTGAATACAAAGTAAGGTGTTTCCAGTGACCTCCATATTAAGAACAATATCCCTAAATAACATGGAATAAATTCATAAATTATCCACTTAGGATTTAATCATACATGCATTACTAGTGTATGATTTATTTACAGACACATTGAAATGAATCTAAATATTTCACAACACAATTGCATATTTTATTATTTGTAGAGATTCCCTTAATCAAACTTAATTGATTTCCCTTCTAAATGAGCCAATACTCATATAAATATAGGAAATGGAATGGGTTACTATAAGCTCACATGCATGACTTCTTATTTAATCACATGCATTTGGAAGCATTGATTAATCACATGCATTTGGAAGCTTATTGACTTCTTTATATCCCTCCGAAATTGAGGCCATCATGGGTATTCCATCAATGGAAATAATGTTGATTTACCACCCATTGATTTTCATTGATTTTTCAACATCTCTCACTCACGCATGACATGATCAATAATTTTTATCATTTTTACAAGAATAACTCATACTTAGCAATTGTGTCGTGCGACCAGCATACTTCGAGAGCTCACTTGCTATAAAATCTGTTATGAATATATAGCTACTCAAATAATGAATATATACTATAATAGATTAAGTATGCAGTATCCTCGATAATTTATTACAGTGCATCTCTCTCGATCTTTTTTTGAATGTAATATTTATTTTGTATTCACAATCATGTGTGATCACGTAGAATAACATAATTGGTCAACTAGTGAATACAAGCTAATACGATATTATTCATATAATTATCTTTCTCTTTTCATAAATCTCTCAACCTTAATTCAATTTACATTTCCAGAGATAGTCAATTAGATCAAATCTCTCATGATCTTTCAGTAACATTCTAAGATAACAATTATCAAATCTAAGCTTTAAGAAACAAATAAGAGTCTAATTGGTACAACGAGATTAAAATAATCTTAAGGGTCTCACACAATATCAATATCGAAATCTTTACTTGTATTACCTGTTGGATTTTCTAGGTCAAACCAAGATCAATTAAGCTATGAAAAGTGCGAATACATCAAAGTAAAGTTGCGGAAATACTCACTTTGATCGGCTTTTGGATGCGATGAAACACAAAAAATTTCTGCTCCTTTGAAGCTCTCGGCCATGCCTTCTTTTTGTGCTCCTTGTTTCGGCCAAACTCCTCCATGGATGTCCTCCAAGCTCCAAGCTTTGTTTTGAGATTCCATGCTCATGAATGGGTTTCCCTATCACCTTTGTAGGACTCCTTTAGTGTGCTAGCACATTGGAAATTTTGCCACAAAATTTCCCTTTGCTCCTTGTAACTCTCGGCCATGAGAGAAATTGAGAGAAAGTTGGCGAAGGCCATTCGGCCATGAAGAAAGAAAAGAGAGAGAGAGAGAGAGAGAGAGAGAGAGTTGTTTTTGGTTTCTAAATCCTTTAATCACAAAATCCTACACACATTTTGGTATATGCTTTCCAAAAGCAATTTGGAGGGAAAAGAGCATTAATTGCTCTCAACCACCTCCATCACCAAAAATGTGACATGACACACATCACAAAAATTGGATGTGATATGTGAGTGACTTGCGATGTGATTTGTGGCCGCACTTGATTCAAAATCGGAGTGGCCTTGCAAACACATTCCGGGCTCGGGTTCGTTTCTGAATTAACGAATTTTCCGTTACGACGTAATTAAATCAAATTTAATTAAATAATTATGCCTATCAAAATTACTATTCACGTCGCTAACGAATTAATTCTAAATTAACTCGTTCGCCCGAATTAAAATCTAATTTTAATTCCGCGTCGAAATCTAATTTCGTATAATATATCGAATATATTATTTTATCGATTAATTCCAAATTAATCGTTCTCTCTCTTATAATAATATTTTATCTTAGATAAAATATCTCCGTAATTAATCCTAGATTAATTTTCTCTCTCTAATAATTAATCCCATATTAATTATGTGCGAGTCATACGTCATCGGTGAATCTTCGGGAAGCGACCCATGAGATCCCCATATATGTTGGCAGTAAATCCGGTCGTCGGACTATCCGAACACGTACGTACCTAGTACTACATTTTTACCGATTTACAAGACATGGTTGGCTTCTAGTAAAGCACCGTGCCTACCCAATTCTCCAGAAAGATTCGATATGTAATCTATATCAGGCGTAGTATATGTAGTATTGCGTATTGCGATCCAGTATCGGATGTCACATGCTAGGCCTGGGACTGGAATTGTGTCTGCCCCGTACGAAGCATATATCGGATCTCTGGTAACTAGTCTCTATAATCGGATAATCATGACCAAGTCATATTATCCCGATAGCTGCAGCATATAAGAGCACCAATTCTGTATCCTACGTGATCATCATCTCCACTATGACTGGAGTGATACTTCCATCTTGACATCACACCCAATACACTACGATTCTCAATATACCCAGAAGAGGCGTACATAGAACCTGTTAAAGCCCTAGACGACCAAAACCAAAGTATATTGATTGTCGCAAGTATTAGCGGTGCAAGTCTCAGGTTAAGACCAAATACACCTACCTTGATTTGGACTTCCATAGACACATAGTCATACTACCAATGAAATTCCGAGGGATCTATCCAGAGTGAAGCTGTTTCCGTACCATCGGTAAAGACAACCTCCTATTACACTTGCATGAGTATCCAATACTCAAATATATGAGAACTATGCCGTTATGCTCCCATAACACGCACAAGTACAATACTAGTCTATTCCGCATTATCGATGTCCAATCTCGATAATACTTCGACTAGGGATGTTTTAATGATTAAACCTTCATGGATTGATAATGTCTCATATCTTATCAATCTGGAACTAATCATATGGACTTTTATCATTTATATATCCCGGTAATCCAATTACAAATGATAAAAGAGCAATTTCCTTTGTCACATAGTTAATTTGTACAACAACACCATGTTCTGTACAAATAGTGATGCTATGGGTCATAATTGTCCAACATTACCCTTATTAGTCGCGATTGTACACATGGTATGAAAACATGTGTTACAGTATTCTCTCATTTCCAATGGAGCATATGTCTCATCAAAAATACCATACAGATGATAGTTTAGACAATCACAATGTCTAACTCACATCTGGAATTAAGACAAGTAAGGTGAAATAAATTTATTCACCTTAAGTCATATTACAAGAAATTGACCTCATAACGATATTACTTAATTTTTAAGTTTGAGCTCTTTTAAATTATCACTTAGACAATAAGCTTAAAATTTTATCTCATATCCCCTTATCACAAAGTAATGAAGGTGATTGCTTGTGTGAGAGGGCCAATCATTCACTTATCCGATATACTTCTCATACTAACTCATAGTATATTTGTTTAAACATATATTAATATAATAACATGTTAGCATTGAACATAAATATCAATGAGTATTAACATCAATATACATTATTGGGAAAAATAACACATCATAAAATGTAAGTACACTAACATCTACGCAATCCCTGAGATTCTACGTATCTAACAAAGACATCTCTAGGAACAGACTTTGTTAATGGATCCGATATAATTTATTGTGTAGAAATGTACTTCATGTTTACCTCTTTCAGTGAAACTATGTCTTTTAAAAAGTTATATTTAGTATCTATGTGTATAGTTTTACAATGGAATTTTGGGTTTTTTTGTATAGGTGATTGATGCTTCACTATCACAGTTGACTAATATTGGACTAGAAACATCATTTGTAAGGCCCAAATGATCCAAAAATATTTTCAACCATACATCTTCTTGCACTATAGATGAAAATGTCGTAAATTCAGCCCTCATTGTGGATAAGGTTATATATGATTATATTGGGGCAGATGTGGGACCCATAGGGTCAGATCAGTGTCCCGTTTAGTGGAAGTGGGTCTAACCCGTGGATATCAAGAATGAGTGTATTTTTAAATAATTTAATGAAATAATATATTCCATTACGAGTATGTAGTGAAAAACCATGGATAAATCAGAGTCCGAAAAAACTAAAAATGGGAGAAAATTAGGTAATGTGCACGGTGTGTGCAGCAGCACACTGCATGTGCTGTGTTGCAGTGTAGGATGTTGCTTTGCAACACAAAATTCTCGGGTTTGATCACTTTTTTTTTTTATTTCTTAAAACCTTAAATTCTTTCAAAAATCACTCAAAAATAATTTTAATTTCAAAAACTATTAGGGTCGGTGCTTAGAGTGCCAATTTTTCTTATGTATTTCCCTGTAAATACTTATGTAACATTTTATTATAAATAAAATAAATAGTTTCTATTATATAACATATCTTTTTATATGGTAAAAACGTAAATGACCTTAGAATGATTAGTTATGATACTGTTGCAAAAGCTTCACAACTGACATTAACTTGTATCATGACATTGTCATTCTTAGAAAGTTCCTGGTCAAGGTTTACACTACTTGGTTAGTAAAGTAAACCCGTTGATACTGGTACATGTCGTATACTGAAATCTTGGATTCCAATGGTTTCTCAATGAACCATGAGTCTTGGAGACTCGTATAGACGTGTAGGTGTTTATAGCAGATAAACACTGAACGACTCGCCGAAGATTCTTAATAGATTGTACTGTTGGTTTCTATTAAGGTCCCAAGGAAGAAATCAAGCATAAAACACAAGTGAATACACAACAAAGTATGGCGGAATCATACTCATATTGAACGGATTGGATGCTACGAAGAACAAAAAATTCTGCTCCTCACTTGTTGGTGAACCTCTCGGCCATGGTGGGTTTTGGACTCCATCTTCATCTTCAAGCTCCAAGCTTCATCAATGGTGATTCCAAGCTCATGAGATGGTTTCCCTATCACCTTGTATGCCTCATAGAGTGTGCTAGCACCTTGATGATTTGCCACAAATCATCATTTTCTTCCTCCTTGCTCACGGTTTGAGCTGAAACCAGTGAGGAAAAACAGAAGCCCCTTGGGCGTAAATGGGAGAGAAGAGAGAGATGAGAGAGGTGTGGTTTTTGGCTCCCCAAAACCGTATGCCATGGAGAGAGAAATGAAAAAATGTAATAGGTTTATAATTTCCAAAATTAATTAACCATTTACCACTTTTTATAATTTCAAAAGTCAAAGGTACAAGCCTTTTAACTTTCCAACCACCATCATTATTCACATCAACTCACATCACTCAATCAAGTGACAACTTGTCACATCACTCAAAGTGACATTTGATTTGACGCTTGATGTGACTAATGATTTGACGCTTGATTTGACTTCCATGCCGCACTCGAATTCGAAATGCGAATGCGCTCGCAAATAATCTCGGGCTCGAGTTCGCTAATTCCAAATTAACGAATTTTCCGTTGCGACGTAATTAAATGATTACGCCTAGCGAAGTCACTATTAATGTCGCTAACGAATTAATTATAAATTAACTCGCTCGCCCGAATTAAAATCTAATTTTAATTCCGTGTCGAAATCCAATTTCGTTTAATATATCGAATATATTAATTAACCGATTAATTCCAAATTAATCGTTATCTCTCTTTAAATGATATTTTATCCCAGATAAAATATCTCAGCAATTAATCCCAGATTAATTTTCTCTCTCATATAATTAATCCCAGATTAATCAAGTGCGAGTCATACATCATCAGTGAATCTTCGAGAAGCGACCCATGAGATCCCCGAATATGTTGGCAGTAAATACGGTCGTCGGACTATCCGAACACGTAAGTACCAAGTACTACATTTTACTGATTTACAAGACAAGGTTGGCTTCTAACAAAGCGCCATGCCTACCCAATTCTCCAGAAACATGCTTACAGGAATAAACAATCTATATCAGGCGTAATATACGTGGTATTATGTATGTCGATCCAGTATCTGATGATCACGTGATAGGCCTGGAGCTGGAATTGTGTCTGCCTCGTACGAAGCACATGTCGGATGTCTGGTAACTAGTCTCTATAATCAGATAAACTTGACCTTGTCATTTTATCCCGATAGCTGCAACATTTAAGAGAACCAGTCCCGTATCCTACGTGACCATCATCTCCACTATGACTGGAGTGATACTTCTGTCTTGACATCACACCCAACACACTATAATTCTCAATATACCCAGCATTGGCGTACACAGAACCTGTTAAAGTCCTGGACGACCGCAACCAAAGTATATTGATTGTCGCAATTATTAGCGGTGCAAGTCTCAAGTTAAGACCAAATACACATACCCTGATTTCGGACTTCCATAGACACATAGTCATACTACCAATGGAATTCCGAGGGGGTCTATCCAGAGCGAAGCTGTTTCCCGTACCATCGGTAAAACACAACCTCCTATTACATTTGCATAAGTATCCTATACCCAAATATATGAGAACTATGTCGTTGTTCCCTCATAACGCGCATAAGTGTAATACTACTCTTTTACGTATTTATCGATGTCCAATCTCGATAATACTCTGACTAGGGATATTTAATGATTTATCCTTCGTGGACTGATACTGTCTCATATCATTCTCCGTCCAGGAATAAATCGTAAGGACCTCCTATCATTTATACATCTAGGTGATCTAATCACAAATGATAAGAGTGCAATCTCCTTTGTCACATAGTTAATTTGTACAAGAACACCTTGATCTGTACAAATAGTGACGCTATGGGTCATAATTGTCCAACAATCTCCCACTTGGCCTATAGCCAGTCACTGGAGTGTCTGACACCCAAACTATGTACGGTTGGCTCAAACTGCTGAGAAAAAGCTTTCGTCAGCGGATTTATATGATTATCATCTGATGCGATTTATTCGATCATCACATCGCCACGATGTATGATCCGAACGAATCAGATGAATAGTCGAAGTATGTATCTGGATCGTTGATGAGACCATTAATTCTTTAGCCTACGATGACGCCTAGCTCAGCCGCTAACAGAATTATATCTAATCTAATTAGATTTGTTATCGACCCAAATGGCTTCTATTGCCGCCTCAGCTGCAGCAATAACCCACATTTGTTGTTTATTCGGTAACAGTATCTTGCTTGGAAGATTTCCAGCTCACTGTTCCGTTATTCAAACTTTGTAGTACCGTTTGCGACTTATAGTCGTTTTTATCGGTTAGGAAACTTGCTACAGTGATCCCAGTCACTTCAAGTTCTCCATCTCCATAGTATAAGATAGCATCCTTAGTTCTCCAAGATACTAAGTATGTTCTTAACTTCAATCCAGTGACTATCACTCAGATTGGCCTGATTGTGACTCCATATGCTCAAAGCGTATGAGACACCAGGTCATGTACATTTTTCAATGTACGATTTCTTGGAGAGTTTTATCGAAAGCCAAACTTTCACCGATTGTTTTATAGGAATATAATTTCCAAGAAATGACATATTATCATTATTGTATATGACAGCCACTATTAGTGCGCTCCCGCTAACCCTCTTATATACACAAGAATCATTTCGTTTTGAATTAAATCATAAACTATTATGATTACATCAAAACGATAATTCTAAGAATCTAATGCTTGCTTCAATCCAAACATGGATCAAATAACCTGCAAACCTTGTTTGCTAGTTTTGGTACGACAAAATCGACAGGATGTTGTAAACATCATCCTAAAGGTTTCCTTTTCAGGAAAGCGATTTTTTTTTCGTTAAGCTGACATATTTCACAAATGAAACATGCAACATTAGCAAGCATTATCCAAATGGATTTACTGTGGCAACATGTAAAAGGTTGAATCGAAATCAACACAATGTTGATAACGATAGTTTTCCGCTAAAAGCCTAGCTTTATACGTTGGTATGTTGCCATCCATGTATGTCTTCCTTGAAGACTTATAAGTACCAATAGGCACAATGCCTTGTGGTACATCAACTAGTATCCAAACACAGTTGATATACATGGAATCCATTTCGGACTCATGACACTTTGCCATATTTGGGAGTCGATACCTTGTATCACTTCCTCATACGTAGTCAGTTGGTATACCTCAATAAGATAGACATCTTTATGAGGTGAGATCAGAAACACATACCCCAGGTTGTTTTCTGACTCTCTCCGACTTACGCGGTTCTTGTGTATTTGAAGATTATTGGTATAGTTTCATCCTTGATGAACTATTTGTGTTCCATTAAGGAATATGTGCCTGAAATAGTATTACTCCGATTTTTCATCGAGTTTCACTATCCTCCCACTTACCACTGCATATCGATATTCCTCTTAGGAAAACCACATGGCGAGCAACAATTAAATTGTTCTCTGGTGAGATGTATAAGTATTATACTTTGGTATCCCTATGATAACCTAAAATTAGGCACTTATCCAATTTGGGTTTTTAGTTTGGTATCATCCAAACATATGCCTAGCATTCCCAAATCATCAGGAATGAGAAACCCGATTTCTTTCCTGTTCATATCTAATATGAAGTCTGTCTAACAGATTTTATGGAACCTTATTCTAAATAAGTTCTGCACTGTTTAAAGCTTACCCGTTGAAGGAAATGGTAGCTCAGAGCGACTCATGATTAACCTTATCATGTCTAACAAAATTCGGTTTATCCTGTTCGGACACTCCGTCACTTTGACGTGTTCCAGGAGGAGTCCTCTTCGAAAGAATACTATACTCTTTCAAGTATATTAGAAACTTATTGCTTAAGTATTTTCATCATGGTCTAACTGTGATGATATAATACTTTAGCCGATCTGTTTGTCTATTTTCGTGTCGAAACTTAAAAGTTTCTGATTTGTGTTTCAAAAGAGACACATAACCACAACGCGATGCCACATCCGTATAGGTCACGAAATATTCATATCCACATCTAGCCTTGCTAGACATGGGCCCACTTGCTTCACTATGAACTAGGGCTAACAGATCGGTGGCATTTACACTTTTACCAAGTAAAGGTGTTTTAGGCACTTTGCTTAATTAAGTTTCTTCTGATCAAATCAGTTTGAGATTTTTGTTTGTCATGTTATATATTTGAGATTTATTTATATTCAAAATATAAATGCTGTTATTCACATCTAATGTGTTTATCTCGATATCATCTTTATATAATGAAACACTTTAGTGTTCTAGAATATAAAGGTTCACCCGCAGCGGGTCAAACACTGATATAAAGATAATGTTTCTAGTCAAACTAGTTACATTATAACAGTTCCCTAATTTAAGTACACACCCGAAGGTAGTTCCTAAACTTAGGTACCTGCGGTTAAAACAGCGACTTTCGTCCCGTTTTCAATTCGCAGATAAATCTCTATTGAAGTTAGTATCCTATTCAAAACAGATTCTGAACATCAATATATTTATGTACCACACTAAGTATTTAAAATCCAATTTTAAATACTAGTAATGAATATATTTTATGAAAAACATATTTGAAGTTAGAACCTTGCTCGTCTTCAATTCCTTCATGTCTGCTTTGTCCAAACGGCAGTCATGCTTTCGCGATCCCGTTTGCCACATTTAAGCAGACATTTTGGGATATGTCATTTATCTTCCTAGAAGATTATAATGATTTTGCCTTTGCCCTTTTCCACATTCCAGAAGCCTTTGGCCAAGCCTCGGGTTTCTAGAATATTGAAGTAAAGTGCGCCTTGCGCTACTTGCCTTATTACAAATTTTGACTTTGTCTCCTTGAGAATAGTCATTAACTCTCCAAGAATTTACGATTGCAATTCAGTACTTCTAAAATCTAAGTATAGATTTATGAAGATCCTTCAATTTCAGTTTTAAGGATCTAATCCTTAGTTCTGATTCAGAAATTAAGGAGTTTATACAACAAGCTTAATGGATTAAGCACTTAAGTTATCATTACATGAATCTTCCAAAGATAATGTTCTACTGTTTGCTTAACTCCGGGCTTTAGGCTTAATATGTTATTTTATCAAATAAAGTAACTTATTATTTTTCCAGGACCATCCTGAAATTTATTCCCAATTTGAAAATTAAATCATTTAAATACGTTTTGCCTAGGATTACGTATTAAACGTCAATCTTTCAATTTAATCTTGATTTTAATAGTCCAACTATTTAATCAACGATTTCAAGTACTATTATAATGATTACTATAGTCCAACTATATAATCAACTATACTTTTAATAGATTAAAATCAATTATATTGATTACTATAATCCAATTATAAAATCAACTATAAATGAATCGTTTGAATACAGTCCAACTGTTAATCAAAACAACGATTTAAATATTAGTCCAACTAACATTTAATTTGTTTGATGAATGATATTTGATTGAGCGCGTATGGCAAGTAATTAAACGAATATTGCAAATTCAATTCTTGCCTCCCACTATTTTTCGACGAGCCTCTAACCCTCTGTCGAGTACTCGGGAAACCGTGTTTCCTAGTGGGCTATGATCTCGTTAAATATCACACAATCTTGACTTTGGCCAACAAATTGTATGATAATTAACTAGGTATATCTCTAAGATCGATTGGATCCAATCCAATTCTTAGATCCAGTAGGGGGACATCCAAGTCCTAAACATATATCTTATATATGCCAATACATCAAATGTATTGCCTAACCTTTTTCCTCTGAATCAACTAAGCCTTGGCTTTAGCACAACAAACTTAGTGATCCCAGTTAAGCGCGACCCATTGACCATAGAAAGCTTCGTAATCAATGTCGATGGACAAGAAGTGGTCTTGACTTTGGCCAACAAACCACAACTTGGACAAGACACCGATATAGAACAAAGCCTTCGTGATTCAAACACATCCTCGACGGACAAAGGCCTTGACTTTGGCCACCAAGCCAATGCCAGTCTCGGATCTTAAATGAGAATCACTCAATGGAAGGAAAAACGTTTAATATTGTTTGAGGGTTTTTCGCATGCAAATTGGAAACCAATTTATTATCTTTGTTAAGGTCTCATCATCATACACCCTTAAACATGCATTCTAAATACATAATAAAGCGCGTATAAATAAAATAATAATGATATGCGGATGGATACTTTACACATTGATCATATATCAAATCTCTCCATTTCTCTCTCCCGCTAGCACAAATATTTCTTCTACCCGTTACACTACACTTCTAAAGAAACCTCATTTACATTGAGGGGAATAGGTGATAAGAGAATACAAAGAATAAGGAGGTGATAAGGCTGGACACGCAGGTCCAATTAATAAATCAAATTTATTACAACAATTTCTAAAATTGTCCCACCCATCTAATATCCATCCGATACACATTATTCATGCATCACAATCATGTATTCACACAAGCATGTTATCAATCAATCTAATCCAATTAATTAATCTGATAATTAATGACCATCCAATGTTCAAACAACGACTTGATTTTGCGCGAGTCTAACTCGTTTTGCGAATAAGTACTTAAAGTACGAATTCTCGAATTAAATTAAACTACATAATTAAATCCAATTCAATTTGTATTTAATACTAATTCGCTATTTAATTCCAAATTAAATACTACACTTTATTAATGAACTTTTACGACTTAAATTCCAAATTTAATCGTTACGGGTCTCAAAGCCCGATTAACGTCCAACGTCAATTTAATTAAAGTACAATGGGCTTTTAATTAATTTCTTAAGGCATGGACTTTTGGTCAACTCGGGTCAAACCCAATAACCAAAGTCCAATCCGGGAGTTACCCCATAAGCCCATAAATCAATTTAGGCCCATTAGGCCCAATTAAACTTTAAAGGTCCATTAGTCGCATTTGGGCTTTATGGAAGCGGTTTTGGGCCCAATTGGATCCAACCAATTTTGCCTAAACCCAACTTGGTACAACCAAGCCCAATAAGCCCATTTACAACATAACAAGCCCAAATCCAATTTAAGGCCCAACATAATTAAATTACAAAAATTCAAATTCCCAATTTAATTACATAAAGTGTATTACACAATTAATTACCCAAATCAATATTTCCAAAATACAAATTAGCCTAATTAATCATGCTTATTTACATCAATTAGTGTCCAACACTTTTTATCAAAAATTCAAACCCAAACATGCTTAAGGCTCTCGGCAATTGAAGGGGATATTGTGTCCGATTCGGTTTCAATCCAATTAATTCCACAATCGACATTAAATCAACATCCTAAATCGTTTCAAGTCATCCAATGATCAACGAAACAAAAATCACCAAGAATTTAGGGCTCTCTAACTCTCGGCTTTTAGGGTTTATTATGCCAAATTACAAATCCAATCCAATTGAATCAAATTCAACATTAAATCAATATCCATAAATGATTTCCAATTCATCCAATGAATCAAAATCAAAAAAATCCAAGACATTAGGGTTCATGGTATTTTCGGCCAACATAAAAATTTGGGGAAATTTGTTCCAAACAACATTTCATCAAATTGATCCAATCAATCATCAATTAAAACACATTTAAGCATACTAATTCATTCAATTTCATTAATCATGCTCAAAATCAATTTTACCCAAATTTTTTTTATGCTCAATATTGGCTCTGATACCATTGTTGGTTTCTATTAAGGTCCCAAGGAAGAAATCAAGCATAAAACACAAGTGAATACACAACAAAGTATGGCAGAATCATACTCACATTGAACGGATTGGATGCTACGAATAACAAAAAATTCTACTCCTCACTTGCTGGTGAACCTCTCGGCCATGGTGGGTTTTGGACTCCATCTTCATCTTCAAGCTCCAAGCTTCATCAATGGTGATTCGAAGCTCATGAGATGGTTTCCCTATCAACTTGTATGCCTCATAGAGTGTGCTAGCACCTTGATGATTTGCCAAAAATCATCATTTTCTTCCTCCTTGCTCACGGTTTGAGCTGAAACCAGTGAGGAAAAACAGAAGCCCTTTGGGCATAAATGGGAGAGAAGAGAGAGATGAGAGAGGTGTGGTTTTTGGCTCCAAAAACCGTATGCCATGGAGAGAGAAATGAAAAAAATGTAATAGGTTTATAATTTCCAACATTAATTAACCATTTACCACTTTTTGTAATTTCAAAAGTCAAAGGTACAAGCCTTTTAACTTTCCAACCACCATCATTATTCACATAAACTCACATCACTCAATCAAGTGATAACTTGTCACATCACTCAAAGTGACATTTGATTTGACGCTTGATGTGACTAATGATTTGACGCTTGATTTGACTTGCGTGCCGCACTCGAATTCAAAATGCGAATGCGCTCGCAAACAATCTCGGGCTTGGGTTCACTAATTCCAAATTAACGAATTTTCCGTTGCGACGTAATTAAATGATTACGCCTAGCGAAATCACTATTCATGTCGCTAATGAATTAATTCTAAATTAACTCGCTCGCCCGAATTAAAATCTAATTTTAATTCCGCGTCGAAATCCAATTTCGTTTAATATATCAAATATATTAATTAACCGATTAATTCCAAATTAATCGTTATCTCTCTTTAAATGATATTTTATCCCAGATAAAATATCTCCGTAATTAATCCCAGATTAATTTTCTCTCTCATCTAATTAATCCCAGATTAATCAAGTGCGAGTCATACATCATCAGTGAATCTTCGGGAAGCGACCCATGAGATCCCCGGATATGTTGGCAGTAAATACGGTCGTCGGACTATCCGAACACGTAAGTACCAAGTACTACATTTTACCGATTTACAAGACAAGGTTGGCTTCTAGCAAAGCGCCATGCCTACCCAATTCTCCAGAAACATGCTTACAGGAATAAACAATCTATATCAGGCGTAGTATACGTGGTATTGTGTATGTCGATCCAGTATCTGATGATCACGTGCTAGGCCTGGAGCTGGAATTGTGTCTGCCCCGTACGAAGCACATGTCAGATGTCTGGTAACTAGTCTCTATAATCGGATAAACTTGACCTTGTCATTTTATCCCGATAGCTGCAGCATTTAAGAGAACCAGTCCCGTATCCTACATGACCATCATCTCCACTATGAGTGGAGTGATACTTCCGTCTTGACATCACACCCAACACACTACAATTCTCAATATACCCAGCATTGGCGTACACAGAACCTGTTAAAGTCCTGGACGACCGCAACCAAAGTATATTGATTGTCACAAGTATTAGCGGTGCAAGTCTCAGGTTAAGACCAAATACACCTACCCTGATTTCGGACTTCCATAGACATATAGTCATACTACCAATGGAATTCCGAGGGGGTCTATCCAGAGAGAAGCTGTTTCCCGTACCATCGGTAAAACACAACCTCCTATTACACTTGCATGAGTACCCTATACCCAAATATATGAGAACTATGCCGTTGTGCCCTCACAACGCGCATAAGTGTAATACTAGTCTTTTACGTATTTATCGATGTCCAATCTCGATAATACTCTGACTAGGGATATTTAATGATTTATCCTTCGTGGACTGATACTGTCTCATATCATTCTCCGTCCAGGAACAAATCATAAGGACCTCCTATCATTTATACATCTAGGTGATCTAATCACAAACGATAAGAGTGCAATCTCATTTGTCACATAGTTAATTTGTACAACAACACCATGATCTGTACAAATAGTGACGCTATAGGTCATAATTGTCCAACAGGTACACCAACGTCAATAAGAATCTTCTCGAGTTGAGTGAGCATAGTGATTCTTTGACTTGAGATACCACTGTGGATATATGAGTTATCCTCCATACTTTGATGGCAGTCATGTCACCGATCTATTTTGATCAGATCTCCGCATGTTCGTTGGGTGTGGACTGATGCTCAGGATATCATATGTGTATCAAGAAAGGATCTGTCAGTTCTGTGTACATAGCATAGGTATTCATTATGAAATTAGCAATCTGTTAAATCCATGGGCCCGTGGTACACTATAGAAGTTAGTTATAAGTGTTATTAAGAGATTGTTAATAGAAACATTAACATGATTATATATATAGAGATTTGACATTTATATCGATATCTCTGGAATAATCTGGATACATGTGACAGAGGGATTATACGTATGCAATGACCTCGACCTGTATAGTTCAGAGAGTTTATCCGTGTTCGTCATAATTTACGGCTGGGTAGATTATGGACAAGAAATTGGATTTCGTGACGGATATGTTTGAACATAGAGTGTCTCACTAATGAAATATACTCGTAGAGCACTAGGACAACTTTTATGAATAATATTGATTATTTGTAAATCGTTTAACGGTTAAACGAAAAATACACGCAAAGAGACATAATGGTCATTTCCTAATTAATGTGTATTTGTATTTAATGAATGATTTTATTAAATACACATTAATTAAATGTCAAATTATGATATTTGACATATATCGTTAATATATATATGGTTTCAATATTTAAAGTAAATATAGTACATATATTTAAAATATTTATATTTAAATAATTATTTAATTGTTAAATAATTAAAGTAATTAAAATATAAATATCTTAAATTAAGATTAAGTTATGAAATGGCATTATATGATTGGTTTGACTTATTATAATACATTAAATGTTGTAATGATCAACAAAAATTAAATATCTAGATATTTTTGCTTCCAAAATTCGGCCAAGGGCAAGTGGGAAATATATATTGTTTTGTTTCATTCTTTTTCATTAGGTTAAGCATCCAAAATATTACAAAGGATAGTTGAGAGAAAAAGTTAAAGTGTTGAGAACAAAAGTGAAGAAATCTTCCATTTATGTAAGTTTTTCTAACTTTTCTTAAACTAGAAAGTTGTTTCTATTGTTCTAAGCTACAACATGTGTTACTTGGAAGTTTTTTTTACTCTCTTGATTTTGTAATAAGTTTGTTGGAAGTTTGATGAAAGATGTTTGCATGTTTGATTAACAAAGTAAGCTTATAATTGGTTATTAAGCTCTCTTTTGATTATTTGATAATGAAGTTGCCATTCTAGAGTTGTTAGGCCACTCATTGATGACCTATAATTATTTTTGTGTTGTTTCAAAGTGGTGAGACTTGTTTGGTGCTGTGAAGATTGAATTAAAGTGTTGAATTTATTTAATTTGGTGTAATTTGTTCAAATGAAGAATTTATAAAATTAGGGTTCTTAACCCTTTACAAATTTGGGGCTTTTCATATATGTGTTGAGTAATGATTTATATATGATATATATTAAATTTTGTGATGATTGGATTTCATCTTGACTTATTTTGAACAAGATTGGACTAAAGTGAAAAACCTGGAAAATTCTTGGTGCTCTCGGTAATTTTGGAATTTTATGGATTTTGAGTTGCAATTTTTATTTTGATGTATTTGACATGTATAAATCATTTTGGGATTGATTTGGAATCACTTAAAATTTTATTTGATAATTTAAGGACCAAAATGAACAAAATATAAACTTTGATGGGTCATTAGGTAATAATGAAGAAATCTGATTTTTGGTTAAAAAATTCAGTTTTTGAGTATTGATTAATTACAATAAATATGTTTATTTTAATTACCCGAAAAAAATTATTGAAATCGGAAAATTTTGAGTTTTCGCATTCTGCTGCGTTTACCCGAATTTGCCCCTAAAAATCCCAACAAAATGGTATCTGAGCGAGTCTGATTCAGAACACTTGATATGATTATGTCTTTAAATTCAATGTTTGATTTAATCTTTACTTTATGCGATTAAATAAAGTAAAAACATCTTTTGCGGAAAAACCTTATTTTAAAAATAAGGTTTTATATTTAATATGTATTTGATGCATATTACTTAGTTCGTCTTGTCAATACCGCTTATGGATAAATAATCTACGACTATATCTGAGAACGTGCCAAAGCTGTGAGGATATAGCCGGTAGGAATTTTTCTGTACTAGATATATTTTGATATTAGGTGAATTCAAGTGAAAGCGGAATCCTGAATGTGCCAAAACTGTCAGGGTTACGCAAGTATCTTGAATTTATCATTGACAAGTTTAACCTTGGTACGCCTCATTATGAACGTGCCAAAGCTGTCATGAGAAACGATCATGATCGAAACCCTAGGAGTCACTGTTGAGTGATCGACAATGAGTTGTCTACCTAATGAATATATGTAGGCGAGAACGTGCCAAAGCTTTGAGCCGAAATATATTCATGGGGTCCACCTTTCACTATTATGTTATGATTTGATTATCGCATGTTTTGTATTCTGTCTGGGGATTACAATTTTGCATGAAATAGTTAGAGGGGCATCTTTAGATTAAAAATCCATGATCTATTTAATCCTTTTGATATTATATGAAACGGTTATGTCTGCTAACCATTTATTCGCTATCTATTTGATAGATCTACGATGGCGGCACCTTCGACCAATCATTTTGCTCGTAGGCTTGATACGAATAAGCTTAAGGGCGCTAAGAACTTTGCGGACTGGGATATGGATTTGAGGATTATCCTCGGATCTGAAAAGTTGGTATATATTTTGGAAGATCCATTACCCCTTGCTATATCAGAGGATGCATCGCCTGAAGAGATTGAGACTTTCCATAAATGGGAAAAATGATGATTTAAGGGTTAAATCATTCATTCTCAGTTCTCTTTCTTCTGAACTGAAGAGGCAATACTTTGAGATGCATGATGCTTATAGCACGATGACACAACTTCGTGAATCGTTCATGAACCAGGAACAGGTCATGGTTCATAGAGTTGCAATGGAACTATTCCATTCTAAACGTGATGAGGGACATGCTGTGAGCACACATGTGTAGACCCGGCCAAGATTCCGGTTCGGAACCGGAACCGAATCGGTTCGGTTAGGGTTCTCACCCCGACCGAACCGGTTGGAACCGAAAGTAAAAAAAAATATATACTTGGAACCGTAAGGTTCCACAAGTAAATCTCAATTTTTTTTATTAATAATAATGAGGTTTAAAATTGCAACCTTGAGCACAATAGTCAATTTTTAAGGAGATTTAAAAATCTTCCTAATCTAAGTCGAAGGGGAAGAAGACAAGAGGAAAGAAGAAGAAAGGTTTCAATGTTCCTCCACAGGCTAAGGTAGCGAAGCCCAAAAGAGCTTATAAAGATAAATGCCATTACTGTCAGAAGGTCGGGCACTGGAAGAGGAACTGTTTAGACTATCTTGCCCAGATCAGGAAGGAAAGAGCATCAACGTCAGATACTTTTATTTTTCCTATTATTGATATTTCATTGGCTTGTGAAACTATTACTTCTAATTGGATTTTAGATTCTGCTTGTGCTATTCACATTTGCAATTCATTGCAGGTGCTGACGAAAAGTAGACTGCTGAATTCTGAGGAGATGCATTTGCGATTCGGGAGTGGCGACTCTCTGGATGCGGTTGCAGTGGGCTTATGCGAGATTCCCCTACCCAATGGGAGACTTTTGTTGCATAACAGCTATTTTGTGCCAGGATGTGTGATGAATATTATGTCACTTTTTGTATTAGATACTGAAGGATATAATGTAAATATTAAGAACCGTTCTTTATATTTATATGATAGAAATAATATTCAGATCCTTTGTTGTCTAAATGAGCATGGTCATTACATATTGTGTACCTCATAAGATATCTTTAATACTGGAATTAATAAACGTAAATAATCTGATATAAATAATACTGAACTGTGGTCCATGAGGTTGGGTCATATAGGCGTGAAACGCCTAACCCAGTTAGTCAGGAATGGTTTGATTCATGATCTCACCATTGAACCCTATCCAACTTGTGAATCTTGCATTCAGTGTAAAATGACCAAAGCCCCATTTTCGGGTGTTGGACACCGAGCCACTGACTTATTGAACTCGTACATTCTGATGTATGTGGTTCTATGAGTTAGACTACACACAGTGGTTTTTCATACTTCATTACCTTTACCGATGATGTGTCACGGTATGATTATGTTTATCTGATGAAATATAAAACGGAAACCTATAAAAAGTTCAAAGAATTCCGAAATAAAGTAGAAAAATGATGAGTGGTAAATCTATCACTATTTCCCACTCATTTAACCTAATATTTTGTATAGTTTCTTGAGTTTTGTGAATATTTTGATGTGTTTTGTGTTATTTTGTAGAAACATAAAGTTTCAGGAAATTCTGGAGGTGATTTGGGCCAAAACAGTGAAAATTGGACGAAAAAGGCATTTTGGTAAATTCCCGCGTCGCGACGCCAAGACCTTCAGCGACGCGACGCCTAACGTGCGCTGAACAGTGCTAACGTGCGCCGGGTCCACGTGTCAGAATCTGAGAAAAGTTTGACTTTGCTAACGTGCGCCGTGCCACGTGTCACCATCACAGCCGATCTGCTAACATGCGCCGTGTCACGTGTCAACATCCTACGGTGCCGACAGTCATCATCGCCACGTGTGCCAAGTGTTACTCCACGTCATTGCCACGTCATCAGCCACATCACCAGGTTGACCAAGTCAAACTGCCACCTCACCGCCACGTCATCATCAACCAATCAGGAAGTGCCACGTGTCGCAATCCTACGGTGCCGACAGTCTCTTTCCTCACGTATCGCCACGTCACCACGCCACGTCAGCATCAATCATTGAGTATCTAATCCTTATCTGACACGTGGCGGATAAGAATCTCATCGACCAATCAGAAGCCGCCACGTGTCACAATAATTGAAGCCCAACCACCTCGCCACGTGTCACCTTATCAGCTTATCCAGAATCTGATCACAAACCGACGAACCAGAGCGTGCCACGTCGACAGAAGCTGGCGTAGCGACGCCAAAGCCTCGTGTCGCGACGTTGGAAGCCTACCAGGGCCTATAAATTCAGCTCGAAATTTCAGTTTTAGTGGCCCACTCTCTCTCATCTCTTTGATGTAAAGAGAGAGTTTCTCTCTCTAGTTTCTTTTAGTTTTTAGTTTCTTTTAGTTTTTAGTTTTGTAAATAATTTTAATTACGTTTTGTTAATATAGTAATTTATTTTTTTTACTTTTTACAGTTTTTACTATTCACCATGAGAAGGTAACTTCCCCAGCTAGGGTGAAAGGTAATTCTTTTACTGTTACTATTTAGATTAATCTCCCTTAAAAATAATATATTCACTATTTAAAATATTGACTTAAAAAGGATACCGCCAGATTGGTCGGTTGGTAATTCATTTTAATCTGGTTTAAACCTGACTAATAAAGGATACCGCCAGATTGGTCGGTTGGTAATATTATCACAAGTTTATATATTATTTTATGGGATATATCTAAAATAGTAAATAGTAAAAGTAATTCCTTTTACCTTAGCATTTTATTTTATTTTATTTTACTTTTCAGCTTTTACTTTATGTCTTTTACTTTTCAGTATTTTACTTTATGTCTTTTACTTTTAAGTTTTTACTAGCCCTAGTTATGTGTTGTGTTATCTGGGGTTGTGATGAATTCTAATATCACCGGTTTATAAGGGTTATTTTATAGTTTGGGTAATTTAAAGGTTTACTTATTAAGTCTTAAGCTTAATGCTTCTTGTTGTCTGATCACCAATAAGATTGATGTGGTAAATCTAAAATGAACTAGACATAGGGATTTTAGGTTTCAGCCTTAGACTTAATAGCCCACGATCTTTCTTGAGGATAGATAACCCTTTAATAGATTTCCTTACAGGATAGACATATACCTGTCGGGCGGGGGTAGCCATAATTGGAACTTAAACTTAATGAATCCAGATAATTTGGTTGACATAGACATATGGTTCAATTGGGTTAAACTGGGTATTTGCGTCTGACCATCGACATAGGCTTTTGCATAATTTAGTGTTCCGGTTAGTAAACTGATTTATTACACAAACATAAAATAATCACTTCATCTTTTAAAAGAGATATTAGAATGATTCACAACCCTAGATCTTTGTGTCTTTTGTTATTTTCCTTAGTATTTTCTTTTTTTATTTATTTATTTATTTTGCAAAACTACAATCAACCAAATCAATCAAGCAATCATTCTTTTCACCCTCAATTAGATATTTGTAAATAAATAGATTCAACAATTAATAACAACAGTAGGAATTAAGTCCTCGTGTGATCGATATTTTTATACTACTTGAACGATACGTGCGCTTGCGTTATACGTGTGTGTTTACGCCGGTCAAGTTTTTGGCGCCGTTGCCGGGGACTTATTTTTCTTGAGTTATTAATTTTGAAGCTATCTAATTTACTTGTATCTAATTTTCTTTATCTTAATTTTTTTTCTTTCTTATTTTTCAGGTGATTGAAAAATGGAAATTATTGGGAGATTGAGAGATACGTACCTTACAAGAAGATACACCCCAAATCTGGGAGCAACAGTCCGGTTTTCTGAGGCCTGTTGTCCAGCCCAACAACTATCACTGGATGCCAGAACCAAGCAATACCACATTTGCTCAACAGACGAATAGGAGATGTGACATATGTAATGGTAACCACCCTAGAGATTATTGCGAATACAACTACCATACAGGGTGGCAGAGCTATCAAGATCCTTCATGGTATGACGAGCCATCACATTTCACAGAACCACATTTTCCATCTTATCCACCACCCACCTACAATGATCTTCATCAACAACCAGAACCATCAGAAGAAGATCAGTTGATAAACATGCTCAAAGATATGTTCAAGAAACGAAAAGAAAAGTTAGATGCAATGCTTGAAACAAGCCAGAATCAATTTGAAAGTATTCAGAGACAATCAGAATTCATTCAGAGGATGACAGATCAAATGAGACAATTCACAGAAAACCAGAACTACATACCTCAAGAACTAGTTTCAGATAGCACTGATGAAGCCTTCGAGTACCAATCATTTCACAATGACACTTCAACAGAGGAGGAGGCTGAGCAGTATCAACAACCAGAGGTATCAGTTCAGGAGTCCAAACTGGCAAAGTCTCGATTTGACTTTTATTATTCAGATTCTGACGAGGATGAAGCTGATCTATTTGTACCAACTGCACCAACAACGGAGGATCAAACTTTCAATCCTCAAAATGAAGATCTTGGAGCATGCTTTACCATGATGTTTGAAGAAGATCTACCTGAACCATCCATTCCAGTCGTATCAGAGGATGAAAACCTAATGTCAGAAACATCTTTGCATCCTCAGGTTGACAATTTTGAAGCATGTATTTCACAGATGACAGATGAAGAGCTGAATACAGAAATTTTCAAATACATCTGTGAAGAAAAGGTGGAGCAAGAAACAGAGCAAATGGAGGAGCAAATGTCTGACCTTAATAAAGATCCAGAGCATTCAGGAGAAACATCGCTGTTTTGGGGAGTACAAATCAAAGATATCGCCCAGAAGCTTGACAGAATGGAACTCCCATTCCAAGTCAAGCACCATACGAGACCTCCTGATTTTCTTTCTTTCTTTGCAGGAACCACTGGAGCAACAAGGAGCAAAAAGGTGGCACGAGCACTGAGAGAACAAAATTCTTTTGCCACTTTACCGTTGGAATAGACCCTTCAAAAGCAACGCTCACGGGATTGTCTTTAATTGGACATCCAAAACGACATTGAAACCTCCTTAACAGATGAATTTCAGTCACGTCTGGCTGAAGACAAAAAATTTAGCGCTAGCAGGGAGGCAACCCATGCAATTTGTTGTAACTTTTGTTTTCATATTTTGTGTATACATGTTGTAGAGTTTTTAATTTTGTGTGTTATTTTTGTAGGGAAAAGCACAAACGAAGCATTTTAAGACAGAAGGAATTGTGTTTGGCAATCAAAGATGAGAAACAATTCATTAGCGATGGCTGAGTAAGGAATAAAATCTTGAGACGCATCCTAATGAATTTATACTAAGCGAGTGGCGTATTGCGTACACAATTCTGTTGCCTTAATTATTGCTTTGATTCGCTTTTCTGTTGTAATTATCTTTATTTTCGTAGACAGGATCCAGACTTTTTGACCTTTCACGATTTCTTTTTGGTTTTAGCTAACAATCGTCCTTTGGAAGATATTAGTGCTATTATTACTCACCCTTTTTCAGGTACTATAAATTCAGCCCGTCATTGCACTTTTGAAGGCATCCAGAGTTGAGAAAGAAATACATAAAAAATGGAAGCCACTTCAAGAAGACGAGTTGAAAACATCTGTGTGTTTTTGCGGTAGTAGTGTTGGAATTAAGCCACAATACGTAGAAGCAGCACATGAATTGGGTCGAGTCTTAGCTGCAAGGAATATGCACTTAATATATGGCGGAGGCAATCTCGGACTTATGGGGATCGTTTCAAAGGCTGTACAGGAAGGAGGCAGTCATGTTTGGGAATCATCCCAAAACCCTTGGCAGAGGCAAATCTTATTGGATCATCAAACGGAGAGGAACTGATCGTGCCAGGTATGTCTGAACGACTGGTAGAAATGATTAACCGTGCTGATGCTTTTATCGCTTTGCCAGGTGGCTTGGGTACATTGGAGGAAATTTTTATAGTTCTATCTTGGGCGAACCTGAACATACACCAGAACCGCTTGGACTGTTTAATGTTGATGGATTTTATGATTTTCTTTGTGTGTTTCTTGATGATGCTCGGAGAAATGGGTTCGTGTCAAAACCTATGAAAGAACTCCTCTTCACTGCCAGAACTGCTCCGGATCTAATAGACCAACTCATAGCCTATGAACCACAAGTTGACCCTATCCTTTCAAAGATAAATTGGTCCGAGGACGATCGTGGTAAGAGGCGTCAGATTAATCTGGATCTTAACCTTTAATTTCCTGTAGATTTCAGCTAACCAGGTACGACCTTCTTAACTCTCATTTTACTGTTTAAGACATTGGGGACAATGTCTCATTTAGGTTTGGGGGAGGGAATTAGTTGATCAGTACCTTATTTTTAGTTTGTGTGTTATTTTTATTTTTAGTCCAAAATTTTCGAAAAATACAAAAAAATTGGAAAAATTACAAAAATATTTTGCATTTTTATTTGACTAAAAAGGTGAAATTGATAAGAGATAGCTGAGTAAGGAGTTTCCACTCCTGAGACGTATCTCAAACCTATTTCGAAACAAGTTAATTTTTTTTATTTCATTTTGAATTATTTAATTTGTGAATTCTCCTTAAAACGGACTAAAATGGATCTTCATATGCTCAGTTGACAGATATTATCAACATATATAGTAACATACGGACATGAGCTAAAATTGAAAAGTTTGTAATATTCAGTGCTCTAGTTTAATTGGAGGAAACATCTCAAAAAGCAATGGAGTAAAAAAAAAAAAACGTCTGAGATCCGAGTTATTAAGTCTGTAAGGGTGTTTTAACACCTAGTGCCCTAAAGCCAACTGGTTTGGGAGTCACTGGCCCAAAGCTCGTTACATGGATGAAGATGCTGCAAAAATATATATATCAAAGTCTGAGTAATTAAGTCCGTAGGGGTGTCTTAACACCTGGTGCCCTAAAGCCAACTGGTTGGGAGTCACCGACCCAACACTCGCTACATAGACGGAAGGTATTGTATATAAATAAAAAATAGAAAAATCAAAGAAAAAAAAATCAGAAAATGAGAAAAATTATTCCATTGCTACAAAAAGGTGTGAAATCTGATAGAACTTTAGGACAAAAATATTATTCTCTATCAACTGCACTTATGACTGTTGTGGGCAAAAATAAGTTGTTTAATATTTGTTGGCTATGTATATGAAGAATGGTAAAAATAATCGGAGAATTTACTTATTCAGTAATTTAGAATAAAACAAAACAACTAGTAACAATTGGAGTAGAAGTTTCACCTGATTAGTCACTAACATCTTTATTCTCTTTCGCTTGTCTTTTTGCTTTTGTGTGCATTAATTTTACTACCTTTTTACTTTTGTAAAATGTTTGTGGGTATCATTGATGTAAACCCTCACGAGACTACAACTCGTCCACTAGGGACACCTAGGGGTTTAAAGGCTTGTTGCATACGCTAAATGCAACCGTGATCCCTACGAAAGTGGCTTAGTTAATTTATTTATGTTATTTTATGTTTTGCTCGAGGACTAGCAAAATGTTAGGTTTGGGGGTGTGATGAGTGGTAAATCTATCACTATTTCCCACTCATTTAACCAAATATTTTGTATAGTTTCTTGAGTTTTGTGAATATTTTGATGTGTTTTGTGTTATTTTGTAGATAAATAAAGTTTCAGGACATTCTGGAGGTGATTTGGGCCAAAACAGTGAAAATTGGACGAAAAGACATTTTGGTAAATTCCCGCGTCGCGTGCCAAGACACTTCAGCGTCGCGACGCCTAACGTGCGCCGTGCAGTGCTAACGTGCGTCGGGTCCACGTGTCAGAATCTGAGAAAAGTTTGACTTTGCTAACGTGCCCGTGCCACGTGTCACCATCACAACCGATCTGCTAACATGCGCCGTGCCACGTGTCAACATCCTACGGTGCCGACAATCATCATCACACGTGTGCCACGTGTCACTCCACGTCATTACCACGTCATCAGCCACATCACCAGGTTGACCAAGTCAAACTGCCACCTCACCGCCACGTCATCATCATCCACCAATCAGGAAGTGCCACGTGTCGCAATCCTACGGTGCCGACAGTCTCTTTTCCCACGTATCGCCACGTCACCGCCGCAACATCAGCATCAATCATTGAGTATCTAATCTTATCTGACACGTGGCGGATAAGAATCTCATCGACCAATCAGAAGCCGCCACGTGTCACAATAATTGAAGCCCAACCACCTCGCCACGTGTCACCTTATCAGCTTATCCAGAATCTGCAAACCGACGAACCAGAGCGTGCCACGTCGACAGAAGCTGGCGTAGCGATGCCAAAGGCCTCAGCGTCGCGACGTTGGAAGCCTACCAGGGCCTATAAATTTAGCTTCGAAATTTCAGTTTTAGTGGCACCACTCTCTCTCTCATCTCTTTGATGTAAAGAGAGAGTTTCTCTCTCTAGTTTCTTTTAGTTTTTTAGTTTCTTTTAGTTTTTAGTTTTGTAAATAATTTTAATTACGTTTTGTTAATATAGTAATTTATTTTTTTTTAATTTTTACAGTTTTTACTATTCACCATGAGAAGGTAACTTCCCCTGCTGGGGTGAAAGGTAATTCTTTTACTGTTACTATTTAGATTAATCTCCCTTAAAAATAATATATTCACTATTTAAAATATTGACTTAAAAAGGATACCGCCAGATTGGTCGGTTGGTAATTCATTTTAATCTGGTTTAAACCTGACTAATAAAGGATACCGCCAGATTGGTCGGTTGGTAATATTATCACAAGTTTATATATTATTTTATGGGATATATCTAAAATAGTAAATAGTAAAAGTAATTCCTTTTACCTTAGCATTTTTTTTATTTTTATTTACTTTTCATCTGCTTTTTTTACTTTATGTCTTTTACTTTTCAGTATTTTTTTACTGTAGTCTTTTACTTTTAAGTTTTTACTAGCCCTAGTTATGTGTTAGTTATCTGGGGTTGTGATGAATTCTAATATCACCGGTTTATAAGGGGTTATTTTATAGTTTGGGTAATTTAAAGGTTTACTTATTAAGTCTTAAGCTTAATGCTTCTTGTTGTCTGATCACCAATAAGATTGATGTGGTAAATCTAAAATGAACTAGACATAGGGATTTTAGGTTTCAGCCTTAGACTTAATAGCCCACGATCTTCCTTGAGGATAGATAACCCTTTAATAGATTTCCTTACAGGATAGACATATACCTGTCGGGCGGGGGTAGCCATAATTGGAACTTAAACTTAATGAATCCAGATAATTTGGTTGACATAGACATATGGTTCAATTGGGTTAACTGGGTATTTGCATCTGACCATCGACAGAGGCTTTTGCATAATTTAGTGTTCCAGGTTAGTAAACTGATTTATTACACAAACATAAAATAATCACTTCATCTTTTAAAAGATATTAGAATGATTCACAACCCTAGATCTTTGTGTCTTTTGTTATTTTTCCTTAGTATTTTCTTGTTTATTTATTTATTTATTTATTTTGCAAAACTACAATCAACCAAATCAATCAAGCAATCATTCTTTTCACCCTCAATTAGATATTTGTAAATAAATAGATTCACATTAATAATAACAACAGTAGGAATTAAGTCCTCGTGGGATCGATATTTTTATACTACTTGAACGATACGTGCGATTGCGTTATACGTGTGTGTTTACGCTGGTCAAAAACAAATTGGACAATATGTTAAATGCCTTCGATCTGATCGAGGCGGTGAATATATGATGGAGACTCAGTGATTATTTAAAAGAATAATGAAGAATTCTCACTCATATACTCCTTCGGTTACTCCAACAACATAAGGGATTGTTAGGAGGAGAAGATCACACATTATTGATAAGGTCCGATCTAATGTTGAGTTTTACAGATTTGCCCTATTACTATGGGGTATTGCTCTTTTAACTTCGTTCATCTTCTGAATAAGATTCCTTCCAGATTTCCTACAAACGCTCTATAGATAATGGACCTTAGGAAAACCAAATCTTTGTTATTGATTTGGGGCCTGTTCCTGTATACGTCAAGATGGCTCAGCGAAAATTTTTTTTACCTCGAGGGCAGAAGTTTAGGTATGTTGGATATCCTTCAAATACGAAATGATATTTGTTCTAAGATACGGAGCATCGAAATGTGTTCGTAGCTCACTTCAAAAATTTCTAGAGATAAATTTTTGTCTAAAGGTGGTGATCATAGACAGGTTGAACTTGATGAAGTACAACCTGAGACCAACGAACCAACACAGGATTGAAGTTCAAGAAGATGAGGAACCTTCAAATCACACACACTCGTAGGTCACAAAAGGTATATAGACCTCCTGAATGCTTGTATTTGATACAAGAAAAGAGTCTCGATGTTCTCTTAGTTGAAGAGACTGACCCTTTTACCTATAGAAAATTGATGTTGGACATCGACTCCGTGAAGTGGAAAGACGTCATGAAATCCGAGTTAGACTCAATGCATGAGAATCAAGTTTGGAACTTGGTTCCACTTCTTGAAGGAATTGTTCATATCGGTTGTAAATGGATTTACAAAAGGAAACGCGGGTCTGACGGAAAGGTTGAAACCTTTAAGGCTCGACTGGTAGCTAAAGGTTACTCGCAGCAACCTGATGTTGACTACGATGAAACCTTTTTTCCAGTTGTGATGCTAAAGTTTATAAGGATTTTTTTATCTATTGTCGCTTACCATGATTATGAGATTTGGCAAATGGATGTCAAGACGGCTGTTTTAAATGGATTTCTTGATGAAGAAATTTATATGGAACGACCGGAGGGTTTTGCATCCAGGGAGAAGTCAGGCATGGTATGCAAGCTTAAGAAGTCCATTTATGGACTTAAACAGGCTTCACGAAGTTGGAATCTTCGATTCGACGAGATAGTCAAATTGTCTGGTTTTCTCAAGAATTCAGAAGATTCCTGTATGTATAAGAAGGCCAGTGGGAGTATGGTGGTATTTTTAATTCTCTATGTTGACGACATCCTGATCATTGGGAATAATATTGGGATGATGCAAGGCGTCAAAGCTGACTTCTGTAAGAATTTCTCCATGAAAGACCTATGTGAAGCTTCTTATGTCTTAGGCACAAAACTCTATAGAGATAGAGAAAGGAAGCTTATTGGGTTATCTCAATCAACGTACATAGATACAATCTTAGAACGGTATAATTTTGGTAACTGTAAGACATCAAACATATCGTTCATACATGGCTTACATCTTTCAAAAAAGATATGTCCAAAAACGGAATATGAAAAGATTAGAATGTCTAATCAGCTTTATGCTTCGTGTTTGGGCAGCATCATGTATGTCATGTTATGTACTAGGCCTGATATCAGCTTCGCAGTTAGTGTGACCAACACGTATCAGTCCAATCCAGGAAATGACCATTGGATGGCCATTAAATATATCCTCAAGTATCTTAAAGGTACTAAGGATAAGTTGATAATCTATGGAGGAAATGAACTGTAAGTTAATGGGTACACAAACTCCGATTTCCAATACGATCCTGATGATAGAAAGTCTACATCAGGATTCATGTTTACCCTTAACGGAGGTGTAGTTTGTTAGAAGAGTTCCAAACAGGGGTCAATAGTTGATTCCACCACAGAGGCAGAATGTATTACATCTTCTGAAGCTGCAAAGGAAGCTGTATGGGTTAGGAACTTTATCACAGAATTGGAAGTAGTCCCAAGTATCGAGAATCCGATTCCATTATACTGTGATAATACTGGAGCCATTGCGCAAGCAAATGAACCAAGGGCGCATCAGAAGTCGAAATATGTGGAATAAAAGTACCACATCATTCGAGAGATTGTGTCGCGAGCGAACATTATCGTGTGCAAGGTACATAGTGAAGATAATGTAGAAGACCCGCTTACCAAGGCCATTCCTCCGAAGTTATTTGATAAAAATGTAGAGTCGATGGGTATTAGATACAATCGATATTGGCACTAGAGAAAGTGTGAGAATTTGTTAGGGTTGGTGCTTAGAGCGCCATTTTTTCTTATGTATTTCCCTTTAAATACTTATGTAACATTTTATTATGAATAAAATAAACAGTTTCTATTATATAACATATTTTTTTATATGGTAAAGACGTAAATAACCTTAGAATGATTAGTTATGATATTGTTGCAAAAGCTTCGCAACTGACATTGAGTTGTATCGTGACGTTGTCATTATTAGAAAGTTCCTGGTCAAGGTTTGCACTATTAAGTCAGTAAAGTAAAACTGTTGAGAATGGTACATGTCGTATATTAAAATCTTGGATTCCAATGGTTTCTCAATGAACCATGAGTCTTGGAGACTCGTATAGACGTGTTGGTGTTTATAGGAGATAAACACTGAACGACTCAACAAAGATTCTTAATGGATGGTACACCAACGTCAATAATAATCTTCTCGGGTTGAGTGAGCATAATGATTCTTTGACTTGAGATACCACTGTGGATATATGAGTTATCCTCCACACTTTGATGTTAGTCATGTCACCGATGTATTTAGATCAGACCTCCGTCTGTTAGTTGGGTGTAGACTGATGCTCAGGATATCATGTGTGTATCAAGAAAGGATCTGTCAGTTATGTGTACAGATCATATGTATTCGATATGGAATTAGCAATCTATTAAATCTATGGGCCTGTGGTACACTGTAGAAGTTGGTTACAAGTGTTATTAAGAGATTGCTAATAGAAACGTCGACATGATTATATCTATATCTCTAGAATAATCTGGATACCTGTGATAGAGAGATTATTCGTATGCAATCACCTCGACTTGTATGGTTCAGAGAGTTTATCCGTGTTTGTCATAATTTACGGGTGGGTAGATTATGGGCACGAAATTGGATTTCGTGAAGGATATGCCAGAACCTATAGTGTCTCACTAATGAAATATAATCGTAGAGCACTAGAACAACTTTATGAAAAATATTGATTATTTATAAATCGTTTAATGGTTAAACGAAAGATACAAACAATAGGACCTAATGGTCATTTCCTAATTAATGTGTATTTGTATTTAATGAATGATTTTATTAAATACACATTAATTAAATATCAAATTATGATATTTGACATATATAATTAATATATATGTGTTTGAATATTTAAAGTAAATATAATACATATATTTAAAATATTTATATTCAAATAATTATTTAATTATTAAATAATTAAAGTAATTAAAATATAAATATCTTAAGTTATGATTAAGTTAGGAAATGAAATTATATGATTGGTTTGACTTTTTGTAATACATTAGATGTTGTAATGATCAATTACAACATGTAAACTAAGATTTAATTAATTGAAACAAAAATTAAATATCTAGATATTTTTGCTTCCAAAATTCGGCCAAGGGCAAGTGAGATGTATATATTGTTTTGTTTCATTTTCTTTCATTTGGTCAAGCATCCAAAATATTACAAATGATAGTTGAGAGAAAAAGTTTAAGTGTTGAGAACAAAAGTGAAGAAATCTTCCATTGATGTAAGTTTTTCTAACTTTTCTTAAACTAAAAAGTAGGTTCTATTATTCTAAGCTACAACATGTGTTGCGTGGAAGTTTTTCTACTATCTTGATTTTGTAATAAGTGTTTTGGTAGTTTGATGAAAGATGTTTGCATGTTTGATTAACAAAGTAAGCTTATAATTGGTTATTAAGCTCTCTTTTGATTATTTGATAATCAAGTTGTCATTTTAGAGTTGTTAGGCCACTCATTGATGACCTAGAATTATTCTTGTGTTGTTTCAAAGTGGCGAGACTTGTTTGGTGTTGAAGATTGAATTAAAGTGTTGAATTTATTTAATTGGTGTAATTTGTTCAAATGAAGAATTTATAAAATTAGTGTTCTTAACCCTTTCCAAATTTGGGACTTTTCATATATGTGTTGAGTAATGATGTATATATGATGTATATTAAATTTGGTGATGATTGAATTTCATCTTGACTTGTTTTGAACAAGATTGGACTAAAGTACAAAACTTGGAAAATTCTTGGTGCTTTTTGCAATTTTGGAATTTTATGGGTTTTGAGTTGCAATTTGTATTTTGTTGCATTTGACATGTATAAATCATTTTGGGATTCACTTGGAATCACTTAAAATTGTATTTGACAATTTGAGGACCAAAATGAACAAAATGCAAACTTTGGGGAGTCATTCGGCAATATTGAAAAAGATATGATTTTTGGGTAAAAAATTTATTTTTTGAGTATTGAGTAATTAGAATAAATATGTTTATTTTAATTACTCGAAAGAAAATTATTGAAATCGGAAAATTTTGATTTTCCGCGTTCCGCTGCGTTTACCCAGAGTTGCCCCTTAAAACCCCAATAAAAACAACCTCAACATATGTTATACAACAAATATATATATACTCTAAATATATATATGTGTGTGTGTATTTCTTTGAATCAAAACACAACCAAAATAGAATCCCACAATGAAATGACTCACGAATAATTATAGGTCACCCAAAGATAGTCAAGTGATTCTAGAATGGTAGCCATGACTACAAACTATTATCTAGAGTTCCAAACTCTAATTTTATCTTTTTGTCCAACATAAACATTTTGACCCAATCACAAGTATATTATGTTTATACTTTTAAAGCATCCATACATTATTTGTTAGCCTAATTTTAATATAAAGCTATGTTATTATGTATCACATACATAATGCATCACTATATGTTTGACTAATGATAACTAATTAATGAAAAACATAGCTTAAAGAATATCAAACTTACCTAGTAAACTTGATTGCAAGATCTAATCTTTTTCTCATTGTTGAAATATTGTAGAGAACTTCCAAATCTAGCAAGCTTGATTCCAAAATCCAATATTGATTTCAAATTTAGCAAGCTTGATTCCAATATTCAATCTTGATTTCTCTTTGTTGAAATGTTGTAAAGAACTTTCAAAATTTCTCTAAACATTTCTTTTACTTAGGCTAATATTTTTAAATCTTGTTTGTTTTAGATTTCACAAGCTTAACTTTCTTACGCTCAAGCTTAATTAAAAATTTACTCAAACTTGCATTTTTATAGCAAAACTTATGCAATTTTTGATTAATAAAAGTCTTAATCAACTTCTAGGTGGGCTTAATCTAATTTGTTCAAATATATATAATTAGGTGTGACTAATCACATTTGTCTACCACTTTGATTTAATCCAATTAAATAAAGATAAAGTTTAACAAATGGATTAGTTCATTGTCTACCACTTTGATTTAATCCAATTAAATCAAGACAAATACATCTATTATTGCACATTTGTAATTACCAACATATACTCTAATAATAGAGATATTTATGAAATTATAACAAAACTCTTGTGTGATTTTGGATTAATCCAATTAATCCAATTGGGTCAAAGTAAATATTTAATGTTATCAAATAATACTTAATTAATTTAATTGATAATTATAATATTAAATATTATTTATTATCAAATATTATTGGCTACCCAAGTGCTCAACAAGTACACTTCATATTATGGGACTCTTTGAGTCCAGACAAGTTCATCATATAAGCATAGCTTATATGTACGCAATTCGGCTACCTTCGAATTTACGAAGAACACGAATGATATTTCTGAACTATACAAGTCGAGGTCATCACTAATGTTTAACAATCCCTTCGTCCTAGGCTATCCGAGTTGTGCTTAAGAAACATAGATTACACTGTCAAGTTTCCAAGGCGCACATCTCATGTCGACATGCCCACGATTCTTTACAACTAATCAGAATGCCATTTCTAATATATGCGATCTACCCTAGGTGTTCCGCTTTGACCAAAGCCTTAAGAATCGTGACTTACTCACATGGATATCTAAACCCATTTATGGTACACATACTGGCAAACAGATCATATCTTGATACATACTAGATTAATGAGTGCATCGGTCCACACTCAACGAACATCTAGCGGTTAGACCATGAAAGGTCTCTGACATATCTGGCATCAGAGTGTGGAGGGTCACACATACAAAATCAATATTATCATATAGTCAATGGATTATATATGCTACTCGATTCGATGAGATTCCTATTGACGGTGGTGTGTACTTCCAACTATTAGGAATCACATGTGTGACCGGTGCATAATCACACATGTATAACGCAAGCGCACGTATCGTTCAAGTAGTATAAAAAGTATCGATCCCACGAGGACTTAATACCTAATCTATTAATTTTATGAGGTCAAATGATTACTAGTATCTAACATGTTGATTGATTGATTTGAAATGGTGATGATTTTAAATTTAAAAACAAGTGAATAAAATTACACGAAAGTAGGTTTAAGAAAATTCAATATTATGAAACCTAAAATTCCTTTGTCAAGTTTAATTTAGATTTACCAGATCAATCTTATTAATGGCCAATTAACAAGACACATTAAGCTTAAAACTTAATAAGTAAACCTTTAAATTACCCAAACTATAAAATAACCCCTTATAAACCGGTGATATTAGAATTCATCACCACCCCAAATAACTAACTTAGTTACGACACATAACTAGGGCTAGTAAAAACTTAAAAGTAAAAGACATGAAGTAAAAATGCTGAAAAGTAATTGAAGTAAAGTAAAAGCTGAAAAGTAAATTACAATAAAATAAAATGCTAAGGTAAAAGGATCAACTTTTACTATTACTAATTTAGATATCTCCCTTAAAATAATATATTAACTTGTGATTATTTTACCAACCAGCCATATAGGCGGTAACCTGATTAAGTCAAATTAAGTCCAACCAGCCATATAGGCGGTATCAAAATTTGTCCATAAACCTGCCATATAGGCGGTAAGAAAGTTTAATTACCAACCGACCAATCTGGCAGTATCCTTGCTTAGTCAGATTAAAACCAGTTTATAAATGATTACCAACCGGCCAATATAGCGGTATCCTCATTAAGTCAAATTTTAAATAGTGAATATATTATAATTAAGGGAGATTAATCTAAATAGCAATAGTAAAAGAATTACCTTTCACCATAGCGAGGGAAGTTACCTCCTCATGTTGAATAGTAAAAACTATAAAAATAAAGAAAGTAAATTACTATTACTATTACAGAACGTAATTAAAATTAATTACAAAACTGAAATTAAAATAAACTAGATAGAAAATTCCCTATTTACATAAGAGAATTCAGAAAGGAAGGTACATCTAAAACTGAAATTTCGACCTCTATTTATAGGCGTCAATAAGCCCCGCGCGTCGCGACGTGCACATTTCTTCTTACGTCGCGATGCACTGACGTGTTAGCTTCTGATTCGTCCATTTCAGATTCTTATCTGCCACGTGACAATTTGGATAAATGAGTCAATAATTGAGCTGACTTGGCGATGACATGGCACTGACGTGGCAACACGTGGCGAAAGTTATTATCGGCACCATAGAATTGCAACACGTGGCACTCTGTGATTGGCTGATGATGACGTGGCATGTTGACTCGGTCTTCTACTGACATGGATGATGACGTGACTGACACGCGGGATGACACGTGTCGACATGTGGCGATGGAGATTGTCGGCACCATAGGATGATGACACATGTCACGGCGCACGTTAGCAGATCGGTTGTGATGTTGACACGTGGCACGGCGCACGTTAGCAAAGTCCGGCGCACGTTAGCAAAGTAAAACTTCTCAGATTCTGACATGTGTCCCCGACGCACGTTAGCATGGTGCGGCTCATGTTAGGCGTCGCGACGCAGCCTGCGCGTCGCGACGCGCCAAATGATAAAATTGCCCTTTTGTGTTCTTTTTCACTATTTTGGCCCCAAATCACCTCCAGAATGTCCTGAAACTTTATTTATCTATAAAATAACACAAAACACATCAAAATATTCACAAAACTCAAGAAACTATACAAAATATTAAGTTAAATGAGTGGAAAATAGTGATATAATTACCACTCATCACACCCCCAAACCTAACATTTTGCTAGTCCTCGAGCAAAACATAGAATAAAATGACATAAACATCTTTAAAATAAAATTTAACTAAGCCACTTTCGTAGGGATCACGGTTGCATTTAGAGTATGCAACAAGCCTTTAAACCACTAGGTGTCCCTAGTGGACGAGTTGTAGTCTTGTGAGGGTTTACAGCAATGATACCCACAAACATTTTACAAAAGTAAAAATGTAGTAAAACTAATGCACACAAAAGCAAAAAGACAAGAGAAAAGAGAATAAAGAAGTTAGTGACTAATCATGTGAAGCTTCTACTCCAAGTCACTAGTTGTTTTCTTTCTTTCTAAATTACTGAATAAGTAAATTCTCCGGTTATATTTTACCATTCTCTATATGCACAACCGAAAAAATATTAAACAACTCATTTTTGCCCACAACAGTCACAAGTGCAGTTGATAAGAGAGTAATATTTTTGTCCTAAAGTTTTATCAAAATTCACACCTTTTTGTAGCAATGGAATATTTTTTCTGATTTTTTTTTCTTTGATTTTTGATTTTTTTTATTTATATACAATATCTTCCATCTATGTAGCGAGTGTTGGGTCGGTGGCTCCCAAACCAGTTGGCTTTAGGGCACCAAGTTTTAAGACACCTCTACAGACTTAATTACTCAGACTTCAGATATATATATTTCTGCAACATCCTTGATCCATGTAGCGAGCTTTGGGCCAGTGACTCCCAAACCAGTTGGCTTTAGGGCATTAGGTGTTAAAACACCCATACAGACTTAATAACTCGGATCTCAGACGTTTTTTTTTACTCCATTGCTTTTTGAGATGCTTCCTCCAATTAAACTAGAGCACTGAATATTACAAACTTTTCAATTTCAGCTTATGTCCGTATGTTACCATGCATGTTGATAATACCTGCCAACTGAGCATATGAAGATTCATTTTAGTCAGTATTATGGAGAATTCACAAATTAAATAATTCAAAAGGAAATAAACAAAAATTAACTTGTTCCGAATTAGGTTTGAGATACGTCTCAGGAGTGGAAACTCCTTACTCAGCTATCTCTTACCAATTTCACCCTTTTAGTCAAAATAAAAACACAAAAACGCAAAATATTTTTGTAATTTTTGAAAAATTTTCAATTTTTTTTGTATTTTTCGAAAAATTATGGACTAAAAATAAAAACAACACACAACTAAAAACAAGATACTGATCAATTAATTCCCTCCCCCAAACCTAAATGAGACATTGTCCCCAATGTCTTAAACAGTAGAAGAAGAGTTTAGAAGATAGTACCTGATTAACTCAAATTCTACATGAAAAGTTAAAGGTTAAGATCCAGATTAATCCGATGTCTCTTACCACGATCGTCCTCGGACCAATTTATTTTTGAAAGGATATGGTCAATTTGTGGTTCATAGGCTAAGATTTGGTCAATTAGATCCGGAGCAGTTCTGGCAATGAATATGAGTTCTTTTAAAGGTTTTGACACGAACCCATTTCTCCGAGCATCATTAAGAAACACACAAAGAAAATCATAAAATCCTTCAACGTTGTACAATCCAAGCGGTTTCTGGTGTATGTTCAGGTTCGCCCAAGATAACACTGTAAAAATTTCCTCCAATGTACCCAAGTCACCTGGCAGAGCAATAAAAGCATCAGCACGGTTAATCATTTCTACCAGTCGTTCAGACATACCTGACACGATTAACTCTTCTCCGTTTGATGGTCCAATAAGATTTGCTTCTGCCAAGGGTTTTGGGATGATTCCCAAAGCGTGACTGCCTCCCTTCTGTACAGCTTTTGAAACGATCCCCATAAGTCCAAGATTGCCTCCGCCATATACTAAGTGCATATTCCTTGCAGCTAAGACTCGACCCAATTCCTGTACTGCTTCTACGTATTGTGGCTTAACACCAACACTAGTACCGCAAAACACACAAATGTTTTCAACTCGTCTTCTTGAAGTGGCTTCCATGTTTTACTCTGGATGTCTTCAAAAGTTCAATGATGAGTTGAATTTATAACACCTGAAAGGGGTGAGTAAAATAATAGCACTAAGTACCTGCCAAACGACAATTATTAGTTAACAGTAAAATAAATCGTGATAGTCAAAAAGGTCTGGATCCTGTCGGAGAAAATAAAAGAAAACAACAAAACAAATTACAATTATTAGGAAAAGACAAAGAAATATAATAATTACAATAATTTACAGCTTGATTGACGTCTATGCGTCAAGGACAAGCTTCCCATCCAATTTTCTTATAAATTGGCAAATAAGGTTTTTTTGAGTCAGATTCCCGAGACTTAACTGTTGTCTTTCTTTTTGGAATTGTGTATGTAATTTGTGAATGGCTATATGAACATATCCATTGGGATGCGTCTCAAGAGTCGAAGATATATTATCTAAAGACTCCTTTACTCAAGCCATCCCTAATAAATTTAATTTTGTCTTCGCGATTATCAAACACTATTCCTAAAGAACGACAACGAGTATTGCAATTCCAGCGTGCACATTTGTAACAAACACCCATATGCTTAGCTCTACGTTTCTTTGCATATGTGTTTTTTACAAAACCGGGTAAATAAGAATTACATGAATCAGAATACTCACCTGCTAATCGGACCCGTGCTTCAATTACCTAACGAATGTCATTAGGAATATCATGGACCATCAGTAGTCTCATCCATTCCAAGCGAGCTTTGTAAGAGATTTTTGAGGGAGAGAAGGAAATTGCTTGTGAAGATTTGCAAACACTTCTTCCATCCTGAAATGAATTAACCTGCGAAAACAAAACACTCAAAATGAAATCACCCAAATCACAATATATACACAAATTGCATGGGTTGCCTCCCTACGAGCGCTAAGTTTAACATCGTCAGCTAGACGTGACGTCTCGAACGTTAGGCTGGATCTGAAAGTGTGACACTTTCTTTTTGTCGCTCAAATGATTCTCCCCAGTAGTGCTTGACACGCTTGTTTTTAACCTTGAATGTTTTACTGGAGTCGAGATCATGTATCTCAACGGCTCTGTCTGGTAAAACCTTGGTGATCACAAATGGACCTGACCACCGTGATTTTGGCTTCCATGGGAAGAATTTCACCCTTGATTTGTTTAACAGTACCTTCTGCCCTGGTTCCAGTTGTATGCGCACTAACTTCTCATCATGTCTTTTCCTTGCCTTTTCTTTGTACAATTTGGCATCCTCAAAAGGCTGATTATGAAATTCCTCCAATTCGTTGAGCTGATGGAACTTTTTCTCTTCTATTGCTTGTAGTGCAAGAATTGGTTTTTTAGTGTAAAAGATGCTCTATCTTCAGGCTCCACAGGCAATTGACATGTTTTAAGTTTGTCAATAGAACTTTACATTTCATCAGAATTCTGGATGGTACTGTGTATTACATCAAGTCTGAAATATTCCTCATTCTTTTCATCATCTAGGAAATTCATGGCTTTGAAAACATTGAATGTTACTTCTTGGTCCTGTACCCTCATGGTTAATTCTCCTTTTTGTACATCAATAATGGTTCATCTTGTAGCCAAGAACGGTCTCCCGAGGATGATTGGCACGTCTGCGTCTTCCTCCATATCAAGGACAATAAAATCTACTGGGAAAATGAATTTGTCAACCTTGACCAGCACATCCTCAACTACGCCTCTTGGAAATACGAGCGTTCTATCAGCAAGTTGTAGAGAGACTGAAGTTTGCATTGTTTCTCTAATCTGTAGTTTCCTGAAAATTAAAAAAGGCATCAAGTTAACACTTGCACCTAAATCACATAAAGCCTTACCAAAGTTATGTTCTCCTATGATGCATGGAATGGTGAAACTGCCAAGATCTTTCAACTTTGGGGGAAACTTCCTCTGAATGATGGCGCTGCATTCTTCTGTCAATGCTACTGTCTCGTAATCTCCCAATCTCCATTTTCGTGAAAGAATATCTTTCATGAATTTTACATAGCTGGGCATTTGTTCCAAGGCTTCTGCAAATGGAATGTTGATGTGTAGCTTTTTGAACACCTCTAGGAAATGAGCAAACTGCTTGTCCAGTTTGTTTTTCTGAAGACGCTGAGGAAAAGGTGGAGGTGGAGTGATCTATTCTTTTTCCCTTGCTTCTTTTTCCTCCATCTGTTGCTTTGTTTCTTTTGGAATATCTTCAATTGTTGCCTTGATTCCAACATCTTTGTTGATTTCAGTATCACTTTTTAATATGATGGCATGACATTGCTTATTTCCTATGTTCCTTGGATTTGGTTCTGTGTTGCTTGGAAGGGTACCTGGTGGTCTGTAACTCTGAGCATTGGCCAGTTGTCCGATTTGATTCTCCAGTGCTTTGATGGAAGTAGATTGGTTCTGAAACATATCATCATACTTTTTTAACTGAGCTAGCACTTCTGCTATTCCTGGTTCATTTGCTTGCTCCTGGCCTTTGTTCTGTTGCTGGAATCCAGGTGGTGGATAGTTCTGCTGTTGGAATCCGGGTGGTGGATTGTTCTTTTGCCCTGAATTGTTGCTGCATGAAAAATTGGGATGATTCCTCCACCCTGGGTCGTAGGTGTTGGAATATGGATTGTTCCCCTGTCTATTGAAATTGTTGACATAATTCACCGTTTCTTCAAGTTGGTTTGGTTCTGGTGCTCCTCCATATGGTGAACTTGTGGATCTAGTGGTAAAAGTCTCCATAAATTTGCATATCTGATCCAGCTTGGCGTTGACTGCTGTATTGGCTCCACTTTCATAAATTCCTGTAATTCTTTGGATCATGCTCCTTTCTGTTGGCCACAAGGAATTGTTGTTGGCCATTTCTTCGATTAGGTCCCAGGCTTGATCTTCTCATTTTTCCATTAAAGCTCCTCTAGCAGCAGCATCGATTGTGGTTCTCATCAGTCCAGAAAGTCCATTATAGACAGTTTGGACTTGAAGCCATTTTGGAATCTCAAGGTGAGGACATTTCCGGAGCAAATCTTTGTACCTTTCCCAAGCTTCGTACAGAGTTTCCGAGTCTTGTTGTACAAAGGATGTGATGTCCTTCCTCAGCTTTCCAATTCTGGCTGGTGGAAAGTACTTTGTAAAAAATTTGGTGGCTAAAGTGTTCCAAGTTGTGATGGAACCTGCTGGTAGTGAATGTAGCCAAGCTTTAACTATGTCTTTCAAGGAGTATGGAAAAACACGCAGTCTCATTGCTTCTTCAGTTTCTCGGTTATAATTGAAAGTGCCGCAAACTTCCAGGAAGTTGCTGATGTGGGTATTAGGATCTTCAGTTGCTTTTCCCCCAAACTGCATTGACTGCTGAATCATCTGAATGCATATTTTGATGTCATATGCATTTGCTGGTAAAGGAGGAAGTACAATACAATAAATAAAGCCATCGACCATCGGAATGGTTCTGTCTCGAATGGGTATTGGTGGTGCAACCTCCAACGGTTCAGGTTCCATGTTGACTAAAGCTTCTTGGTATTCACGCCTTTCCCTTCTCAACTGTCTGATGGTTCTTTCAATTTCTGGGTCGAGCGGTCGGAGTTCAAAGCTTCTGGTTTTTCTCATGTAGTTTCTGAGAACCTGAAACACAAGAAAACAAAAACAATAACTAAAAAGAAATTAGATACAAGTAACGTATCTAACCCCAAAACTAATAGTGAAAGATAAATAAGTCCCCGACAACGGCGCCAAAAACTTGACAAGTGCATAATCACACGCGTATAACGTAAGCGCACGTATCGTTCATGTAGTATAAAAAGTATCGATCCCACGAGGACTTAATACCTAATCTATTAATTTTATGAGGTCAAATGATTACTAGTATCTAACATGTTGATTGCTTGATTTAAAATGGTGATGATTTTAAATTTAAAAACAAGTGAATAAAATTGCACGAAAGTGGGTTAAGAAAATTCAATATTAGGAAACTATCTAGGGTTGTGAATCTTTCTAATATCTTTTAAAAGATGAAGTGGTTATTTCATGTTTGGGCAATATATCAGTTTACTAAACTGGAACACTAAATTTTGCGAAAGCCTCTATCGATGGTCAGACGCAAATACCCAGTATAACCCAATTGAACCATATGTCTATGTCAACCAAATTACATGGATTCATTAAGTTTAAGTTCCAATTATGGCTACCTCCGCCCGACAGGTATATGTCTATCCTGTAAGGAAATCTATTAAATGGTTATCTATCCTCAAGGAAGATCGTGGGCTATTAAGTCTAAGGCTGAAACCTAAAATCCGTTGTCAAGTTTATTTTAGATTTACCAGATCAATCTTATTAGTAGCCAATTAACAAGACACATTAAGCTTAAGACTTAATAAGTAAACCTTTAAATTACCCAAACTATAAAATAACCCCTTATAAATCAGTGATATTATAATTCATCACCACCCCAGATACCTAACTTAGTTACGACACATAGCTAGAGCTAGTAAAAACTTAAAAGTAAAATACATAAAGTAAAAATGCTGAAAATAATTGCGGTAAAGTAAAAGCTGAAAAGCAAATTACAATAAAATAAAATGCTAAGGTAAAAGATCAAATTTTACTATTACTAATTTAGATATCTCCCCTAATATAATATATTAACTTGTGATTATTTTACCAACCAGCCATATAGGCGGTAACCTGATTAAGTCAAATTAAGTCCAACCAACCATATAGGCGGTATCAAAATTTGTCCATAACCTGCCATATAGGCGGTAAGAAAGTTTAATTACCAACCGACCAATCTGGCGGTATCCTTGCTTAGTCAGATTAAAACCAGTTTATAAATGATTACCAACCGGCCAATATAGCGCTATCCTCATTAAGTCAAATTTTAAATAGTGAATATATTATAATTAAGGGAGATTAATCTAAATAGCAATAGTAAAAGAATTACCTTTCACCATAGCGGGGGAAGTTACCTCTTCATGTTGAATAGTAAAAACTGTAAAAATAAAGAAAGTAAATTACTATTACTATTATAGAACATAATTAAAATTAATTACAAAACTGAAATTAAAATAAACTAGATAGAAAACTCCCTATTTACATCAGAGAATTCAGAGAGGAAGGTACATCTAAAACTTAAATTTCGAGGTCTATTTATAGGCGTCAATAAGCCCCGCGCGTCACGACGTGCATGTTTCTTCTTGCGTCGCGATGCGCTGACGTGTTAGCTTCTGATTCGTCCATTTCAGATTCTTATCTGCCACGTGGCAATTCAGATAAATGAGTTAATAATTGAGCTGACATGGCGATGACATGGCGACACGTGGCGAAAGTGATTGTCGGCACCATAAAATTGCATCACGTGGCACGCTGTGATTGACTGATGATGATGTGGCGGTGACGTGGCACATTGACTCGGTCTTCTACTGATGTGGATGATGACGTGGCTGACACGCGGGATGACACATGTCGACACATGGTGATGGCGATTGTCGACACCATAAGATGATGACACGTGTCATGGCGCACGTTAGCAGATCGGTTGTGATGTTGACACGTGGCACGACGCACATTAGCAAAGTCCGGCGCACGTTAGCAAAGTCAAACTTCTCAGATTCTAACATGTGTCCCCGGCATACGCATCCTGCGCGTCACGACACGCCAAATGACAAAATTGGCCATTTTGTGTTCTTTTTCACTATTTTGGCCCTAAATCACCTCCAGAATGTCCTGAAACTTTATTTATCTACAAAATAACACAAAACACATCAAAATACTCACAAAACTCAAGAAACTATCCAAAATATTAAGTTAAATGAGTGGGAAATAGTGATATAATTACCACTCATCAATGTGAGTCTTTCAGTATTCGATCCAACGAATACCCACATATCTATAAGGGTTTTTCTTGCTCATGGTACATCAGTTAAACCATTGGAACTCCAATTATAATATACGACTATTGGGAAGCGGCCGCGAGTGCGCAGCGGAAAAATAAATAATTAAAATTATGATGCCGCTTTCCCTTTGCCCAAGACCCATTTGTTTTGATTATTCTACAAGCCTAGACATGTTACTATATATTCTAAGCATAAAACTCATAAAACATGCAAATAACATAAACCTAAACATGCTAACTATCATAAGAACTCTAATTAAAATAAAGAAAGAAAAAGACTTACTTGAACCGTAGACTCCTCCAGTCCTCCCTCCAATCTACAAGCTTTTCTCGAACTCAGCAAGCTCTTCCACGTTCCAAAGAGCCACCCAAGTGTGTGGCCTCCAAAGATGCACACACCAAAGCCAAAACTCAACGGCAAGACTACACCTTGAGTGCACGGGTATTTTGCCCTTGGTGCTAGCCTAGGCAAATACCTCAAAACTTTTAACTCGAGGTTCCTCTAGTCAATTAGACTTAACGATCCTCAAAAGCAGTGGCTTACTCTTAAAACATTAGAGTTGCTCACTTATATAAACCCAAGATTTGAAAGGTTTGGTGCAAAACTTTGTGAAGAATTCTTTGGGTTTATATAGTGCTCCAAAGACAACAAAATTAATTAAGAATCCGATGTAGGATAAAAGCCAATTTAATCTTAGCCATTAGATCTTAATTTAGTGGTTTAATGAGATTATAAAACCCTAATAAGAGTTTGGGCCGAATTGGAATTCAAAACAAATAACAAAATTAAATAAATTTTTTTTACTATTCACATGGTACTATTCACGCATTACTATTCACATGAATAGTAATTTTTTTAATCTATTTATTCCAATTCCCAAAGTGCCCATATCGTCATTCACCAATCCCTAAGCCACTATGGAACCTCATAAATGAACCGTTCAATAATTAAACACATTGAACCATTTATGAACAATTCATACAACAATCATATATGCTGTTAAATATGTAATGTGCACTGTTAACCATTGATTTCGACTTTTTTATGTGTGACCTTTTGGGTTCCCCTCAAGTTGGAAATGAAATGAATCGTGATAATTTAATCGAACATAAATTATCCTCCGATCAGATGGTCGTTCGATTTCAATGACCAATGTTGACATCTAGCAACATGCCAAGGCCCCGAAATGAGAAGGAAAGATATATATACCCATTATGTATGCGATTTACATATGATACGGTCCCTCGCCTCACAGTATCCCCACCTATTGACCTAGGGTATGGAAAGTGTCTACTCATATGGTCAAAGGTATGATGTTGATAGTGTCATGAATCGTGCTAACCCAAGAATCTCACATGATTCTTCCGCTGTGGCCACAGTCTCAAGCACTGATCACACATATCAACCCGCGAACTGAAATACTTCTCTTATAAGAAAATATTATCCGAGAGAGTGGCGATTCTCTGTTGTATCTTTACAAACTTCATGTGTTTCAACAAATGACCCAATCATACCCTTATGACCGGGGAATGAGAATGTCAAAGTTATTTGTGTTGGACAATTATGACCCATAGCGTCACTATTTGTACAGATCATGGTGTTGTTGTACAAATTAACTATGTGACAAAGGAGATTGCACTCTTATCGTTTGTGATTAGATCACCTAGATGTATAAATGATAGGAGGTCCTTATGATTTGTTCCTGGATTGAGAATGATATGAGACAGTATCAGTCCATGAATGATAAATCATTAAATATCCATATTCAGAGTATTGTCGAGATTGGACATCGATAAATACGTAAAAGACTAGTATTACACTTGTGCGCGTTGTGAGGGCACAACGACATAGTTCTCATATGTTTGGGTATAGGATACTCATGCAAGTGTAATAGGAGGTTGTGTTTTACCGATGGTACAGGAAACAGCTTCGCTCTGGATAGACCCCCTCAAAATTCCATTGGTAGTATGACTATGTGTCTATGAAAGTCCGAAATCAGGGTAGATGTATTTGGTCTTAACCTGAGACTTGCAGCGCTAATATTTGCGACAATCAATATACTTTGGTTGCGGTCGTCCAGGGCTTTAACAGGTTCTGTGTACACCTATGCTGGGTATATTGAGAATCGTAGTGTGTTGGGTGTGATGTCAAGACGGAAGTGTCACTCCAGTCATATGGAGATGATGATCGTGTAGGGATACAGATCTGGTTCTCTAAAAAGGTTGCAACCGTCAGGATAATATGACTTGGTCATGATTATCCGATATTAAAGAGACTAGTTGCTAGTAATCCGATATATGCTTCTTACGGGGCAGACACTGTACCAGCCCCATGCCTTGCATGTGATCATCCGATACTGGATCGAAATACGCAATACTACGTATACAACGCCTGATATAGATCCTTTATTCCTGTAAGGATATTTCTGGAGAATTGGGTAGGCATGTCGCTTTGCTAGAAGCCAACATTGTCTTGTAAATCGGTGAAACGTAGTACTTGGTACTTACGTGTTCGGATAGTCCGACGAACGAATTTACTGCCAACATATCCGGGGATCTCTTGGGTCGCTTCCCAAAGATTCACCGATGATGTATGACTCACACCTTTAATTAATCTGAGATTAATAGCGGAGATATTTTATCTGGGATAAAATATCAAATAAAGAGAGAAAATGATTAATTTGGAATTAATCGATAAATTAATATATTCGATATATTATGCGAAATTGGATTTCGACGCGGAATTAAAATTAGATTTTAATTCGGGCGAACGAGTTAATTTAGAATTAATTCGTTAGCGACGTGAATTGTGACTTCGCTAGACGTAATCATTTAATTGCGTCGCAACGGAAAATTTGTTAATTTGGAATTAGCGAACCCGAGCCCGGGATTATTTGCGAGCGCATTCGCATTTCGAATTCTAGTGCGGCACGCAAGTCAAATCAAGCATCAAATCATTAGTCACATCAAGCGTCAAATCACATGTCACTTTGAGTGATGTGACAATTGATTGATTGGAAATATTGATTTGGGTGATTAATTGTGTTATACACTTTAATGTAATTAAATTGGGAAAATTGGATTTTTGGAATTTAATTATTTGGGCCTTAAAATTGGATTTGGGCTTGTAATGTTGTAAATGAGCTTATTGGGCTTAGTTGTACCAAGTTAGGTTTAGGCCAAAATTGGTTGGATCCAATTGGGCCCAAAACCGCTTCCATAAAGCCCAAATGCGACTAATGGACCTTTAAAGTTTAATTGGGCCTAATGGGCCTAAATTGATTTATGGGCTTATGGGGTAACTCCCGGATTGGACTTTGGTTATTGGGTTCGACCCGAGTTGACCAAAAGTCCACGCCTCAAGAAATTAATTAAAAGCCCATTGGACTTTAATTAAATTGACGTTGGACGTTAATCGGGCTTTGAGACCCGTAACGATTAAATTTGGAATTTAAATCGTAAAGGTTTATTAATAAAATGTAGTATTTAATTTGGAATTAAATAGTGAATTAGAATTAAATACAAATTGAATTGGATTTAATTTTGTAGTTTAATTTAATTCGAGAATTCTTACTGTAAGTACTTATTCGCAAAACGAGTTTGACTCAAGCAAAATCAAATCGTTGTTTGAACATTGGATGATCACTAATTATCAGATTAATTAATTTGATTAGATTGATTGATATCATGCTTGTGTGAATACATGGTTGCGATGCATGAATTATGTATATCAGATGGATATTAGATGGGTGGGGCAATTTTAGAAATTGTTGTAATAAATTTGGAATTTAATAATTGGACCCGCGTGTCCAGCCTTATTACCTCCTTATTCTTTGTATTCTCTTCTCACATATTCCCCTCAATGTAAATGAGGTTTCTTTAGAAGTGTAGTGTAGCGGGTAGAAGTAATACATGTGCTAGCGGAAAGAGAAAGGGAGAGATTTGATCTAGGATCAATGTGTAAAGTATCCATCCACATATCATTATTATTTATTTATACGCGCTTTATTATGTGTTTAGAATGCATGTTTAAGGGTGTATGATGATGAGACCTTAACAAAGATAATAAATTGGTTGCCAATTTGCACGCGAAAAACCCTCGCAAAATATTAAGCGTCTTTCCTTCCATTGAGTGATTCTCACACAAGATCCAAGACTGGCATTGGCTTGTTGGCCAAAGTCAAGGCCTTTGTCCGTCGAGGATGTGTTTGAATCACGAGAGCTTTATTCCATATTGGTGTCTTGTCCAAGTTGTGGTTTTTTGGCCAAAGTCAAGACCACTTCTTGTCCATCGACATTGATTACGAAGCTTTCCATGGTCAATGGGTCACGCTTAACTGGGATCACTAAGTTTGTTGTGCCAAGCCAAGGCTTAGTTGATTCAGAGGAAAAAGGTTAGGTAATACATTGGATGTATTGGCATATATAAGATATATATTTCGGACTTGGATGTCCCCATACTGGATCAAGGAATTTGATTGGATCCAATTGATCTTAGAGATCTACCTAGTTAATTTTCATACAATTTGTTGGCCAAAGTCAAGATTGTGTGATATTTAACGGGATCCTAGCCCACTAGGAAACACGGTTTCCCGAGTACTCGAAAGAGGGTTAGAGGCTTGCCGAAAAATAGTGGGAGGCAAGAATTGAATTTGCAATATTCGTTTAATTACTTGCCATACGCGCTCAACACAAATATCATTCGTCAAATAAATTAAATGTTAGTTGGACTATTATTTAAACGTTGTTTTAATTAATAGTTGGACTATTATAATCATTATAATAAATAGTACCTAAATCGTTGATTAAATAGTTGGACTATTAAAATCAAGATAAAATTGAAAGATTGACATTTAAAACATAATCCCAGGGAAAATGTATTTAAATGGTTTAATTTTCAAATTGGGAATAAGTTTCCGGATGGTGCTGGAAAATAATAAGTTACTTTATTTGATAAAATAACATATTATGCCTAAGCCCGGAGTTAAGCAAATAGTAGAGCATAATATTTGGAAGATTTATGTAATGATAACTTTAGTGCTTAATCCATTAAGCTTGTCGCAGTAGACTCCTTAATTTCTAAATCAGAACTAAGGATTAGATCCTTAAAGTATGATAATGAAATTGAAGGATCTTGATAAATCTATACTTAGATTTTAGAAGTACTAAATTGCAATAATAACTCTTGGAGAGTTGATGACTATTCTCAAGGAGACAAAGTCAAGATTTGCAATAAGACAAGTAGCACAAGGCGCACCTTACTTCGATATTCTAGAAGGCCAAGGCTTGGCCAAAGGCTTCTGGAGTGTTGAAAAGGGCAAAGGCAAAATCATTATAATTTTCTGGGAAGATAAAGGACATATCCCAAAATGTCTGCCTAAATGTGGCAAACGGGATCGCGGAAGCGTGACTGCCGTTTGGACAAAGCAGACATGAAGGAATTGAAGACGAGCAAGGCTATGACTTCAAATATATTTGTCAAGATTATGTTCACTACTAGTATTGAAATTGGATTTTAAATACTTAGTGTGATACATAAAATATATGTATTGATGTTCAGAATCTATTATGAACAGGATACTGACTTCAATAGAGATTAATCTGCGAATTGGAAATGAGACGAAAATCGCTGTTTCAACCGTAGATACCTATTTTAGGAACTACCCTCGGGTTTGTACCTAAATTAGGAAACTGTTATAATGTAACTAGTTTGACTAGATACATTATCTCTATATCAGTGTTTAATCCATTGCGGATTGACCTTTATATTCTAGAACACTAAAGTGTTTTATTATATAAAGATGATATTGAGATAAACACATTAGATGTGAATAACATCATTTATATTTTGAATATAAATATATCTCAAACATATTACATGACAAACAAATAGCTCAAACTGATTTGATCAGAAGAAACTAATTTGTGGCATTGTTGTTTGGGACACAATTAAACAAGACTCGTATATCCACACTTTTGAAGAGTGGGTACTAGTACATATTTGATACTATTCAAATAAAGTCTACGAATCTAGTTTATTGGGCAAAGTGCCTAAAACACCTTTACTTGGTAAAAGTGTAATTGCCACTGATCTGTTAGCCCTAGTTCATAGTGAAGCAAGTGGGCCCATGTCTAGCTAGGCTAGATGTGGATATGAATGTTTCGTGACCTTTACGGATGTGGCATCGCGTTATGGTTATGTGTTTCTTTTGAAACACAAATCGGAAACTTTTACAGTTTCGACACGAAATAGACAAACAGATCGGCTAAAGTATTAAACCGTCACGGTAAGACCGTAATGGAAAATACTTAAGCAATAAGTTTCTAGTATACTTGAAAGAGTATAGTATTCTTTCAATGAGGTCTCCTCCCGGAACACGTCATTTTGACGGTGTGTCTGAACAAAGTAACCGAATTTTGTTAGACATGATAAGGTTAATCATGAGTCGCTCTGAGCTACCATTTCCTTCAACGGATAAGCATAAACAGTACAGAACTTATTTAGAATAAGGTTCCATAAAAATCTGTTTGACAGATTACATATTAGATATGAACGGGAAAGAAACCGGGTTTCTCATTCCTAATAATTTGGGAATGCTAGGCATATGTTTGGATGATACCAAACTAAAACCCAAATTGGATAAGTGCCAATTGTAGGCTATCCTAGGGATACCATAAGTATAGTACTTATACATCTCACTAGAGAACAATGTAATTGTTGCTCGCCATGCAGTTTTCCTAAGAGGAATACC
>SKCR01035499.1:0-68752 GCA_019454045.1 Zanthoxylum bungeanum
GAGAGAAACTCGGAAAAGCTAGTAGCAGTAGTCAAAAGCAGCTTGTTAGCTTGCTTTTGCTTTTGGCTTTTGATCAACGCGCCCACAATCGTATACCCTACATAATAATGTGAGAGTGATCAACATTTCAACATTTTTTTTTCCTTTTTATAACAGGAAAATTAAAGCAATGGCATGTGACAGAATTTACAACTCATTTTGATTCATCATGGTCACACCATAGCCACAAAAGTTGTTGAGAAATGAGATTCCATCAATAATCTATATATGATCCCAAATAATAAATTATCTTGTCAAATGAAACAATGATGTAATTTTATTTTTAAATGATATGGAATACGTCTCTGTGCTTAAGTTGAAATATCCTTTCATAGTTAGTTTTAAGTCTGAATAAAAGAAGAGAGTTGTGTTAGATTTCGGTAATCATCGTAAAATTTGTCAAAAATTTATGTCATAAATCCTAAATAAAATTATAATAATATGAAAAAAATGAGATGATAATTTCAAATAAAATACAATGATATAAATGATTCATGTAACTGATCTCATGGGAAAATACTTTATTTAGTTTGGTTTTTGACATAATTTATAATGTAGATAAGTTGTTCTATACAACATCATGTAGTCCTTTATCAAATTCTTAATCTTATATTTCATTCTTCTCTTAGTGAAGGGAATGCTACCCTCCTTTAGGAGTGACTCCATCTTAACTATAATATTTGTAGGCTTAGGCCTAAAGTTCCTTAAATTAAGGCATGTCAATCGCCAACTAGAAAAAAAAAAATATTACACACTGTTGTAAATATATTTATTGTGGTGATTTCAACTACTTAATTTTTATCTTGTATTTTATTATTTAGATAATTATTTTATTATTTTTATAACTTATCCCACCATAATTCCTCCCTATAAATATAGATGAAAACCCTTTTAATTAATTTTGAATCAATTCATTCATAATCAATAATAAAAATTTAGCAGCTTTCAAGGTATCATTTCTTATTTTTTTTCTCTTATTTTACAACACGTTATCAATAGGATATATATTTATTATTCGAAATTAAGCCTCAAGCATAAAAACGAATTATTACTCCAAATTAAGCATGGAGCATAAAAATGAAATACTAAAATCATTATCATCGGCTCATGCATCATCATTTTATTACAGCCCATTTGTTTTCATGGTTTTTCAAGCCAAATATTAAATATAGAACTTTGGCGTTGATGGCTTGATTTTAGCATTGACGGAGGGCCTGCAGCTTTCTTCAATCTCTCAACTTGACAAACTGGTGGATTTATTCCAAGACCAACTCTCATTTAAATGAAGCATAATTGTGTTGTGGTTAGAATGCGTACCTAAAGTTTTTGAGTTTTTAAAAAAAAAAAAATCAAAACCTGAAGTTTTGAGTTTTTGAGATTGTGGATTTGGCTACGCGATTCTTGAATGTGGATATGACTCTGTTATTTGGGATCTAATTTTTATATTGCAACCTAAAGTTTTCGGTATAAATAAATCAAAATCTGAAGATTTGAATTTCAATCCTACAATTAAAACTTGTAACTCTAATTTATTATGTTATGTTTTTATTGTTATTAGTTTAATATCTTAGTTGTTATTATTAGTATGCTTTATGATTGCCATTAAGTTGGACCCTCCACATCAGAAAATAAGTAGCATATTTTTTTGATTTACTTTATTTTTTCATTATTATGATAAGATATAAGAGGTAGATTAGAACCTGAAGTTCTAAACTCATTAATTAATTATTATATTAGAACCTGCAGTTTTAGATTTACAAAACAATTATAAAACCCGAAGTTCTATAAGTACACTATAATTAAAGAACCTTAAGTTCTAATCTCAATCAATGAGACTTTAGATTAAAACTTGCAGTTTTAAATCTACCATAGAAACTGAAGTTCTGAATCTATAATATCATATTTATGAACTTGAAGTTCTAAATATTAATGTTATCAATCAGAAATTGCAGTTATGAAATATAATTCCCCTTTAGGACCTGATGTTCTAAATAATAATGTAAGATTGGAACTTAAAGTTTTAGGTCAACGAATTATTTTTCAAGAAAACCTGAAGTTCCAAATATGTATGTGTAATTTTTGGTTCATATAAATTTATGTGATGTTTTTAATTTTTGTATTATATATTATTTTCTATTGTATATTTATTCTTTTGAATTTTATTATATATTTATGCGACATGAATTTTATTTCCAATGATATGAATCCTACAAATAGATTTTCTGTTCTGCAAAATAAATATGGAGATATATGCTTGGTTGACAGTGCAACTACACATACTATCATTCGAGATCGAAAATATTTCTTAGACGTAAAATTACATGAAAGAAAGGTAAACACTATATCTGGTCATGTAGACCTAATTGAAGGCTTTGGAAGAGCCATATTCTTATTAGCAAGTGGAACAAAATTATGCATTGAAAATGCTCTGTATTCAGACAGATCTAGTAGAAATATGCTAAGTTTCAAAGATATTCACAGAAATGGGTATCATATTGAGACTTTAGATGAAAACAATGTAGAATATATATGTATTACCAAAAACATCTCAGGTAAGAAATATATATTAGAAAAACTTCCGACTTTCTCATATGGATTATATTATACAATCATAAATGCAATAGAAAGTCATGCGGTGATGAACCAGAAGTTCAATAATCCAAAGATGTTTATGTTATGAGATAATCGTCTTGGTCATCCAGGAGCTACAATGATACGTAGAATAATTGAAAATTCTAATGGGCATAAATTAAAGAACTAGAAGATTATATTGACGGATAAGATCAACTGCACCGCTTGCTCACAAGGCAAACTCGTGATACGCCCATCTCCATCTAAAATTTCCCTTAAATCCCCATCATTCTTACAAAGGATTCAAGTAGACATTTGTGGACCAATCCATCCACAAAGTGGACCTTTCTGTTACTTTATGATTTTGATTGATACATCTGCACGGTGGTCACATGTTTGCTTGTTGTCCACACGTAACATTACATTTGCCAAGCTATTTGTCCAAATGATTAGATTAAGGGCACAATTCTCAGAATATCCAATCAAAACCATACGACTAGATAATGCTGGTGAATTTACATTCAAGACGTTTGATGACTACTGTACATCAGTTGGAATCGATGTTGGATTCCACATGTACATAAACAAAATAGGTTGGCAAAATCATTGATCAAGCGAATTCAGGCAATTGCACGAACTTTGTTGTTACAGACTCAATTACCAATTTCTATATAGGGTTATACTACATGTGGCTGCATTAATTCGCCTTAGACCCACAACTTATCATCAATATTCTCCAATCCAACTTATTCTTGGTCACCAACCAGATATTTCTCATCTACGCACTTTTGATTGTGCTGTGTATGTTCCTATTTCATCCCCACAACGTACAAAGATGGGACCTCAACGTCGTTTGAGGATATATGTTGGTTTTAATTCACCTTCCATTATTATATATTTGGAACCCTTTACAAATGATTTTTTTACCGTACGTTTCACGGATTGACATTTTGATGAGACAATTTTTCCACTATTAGGGAAAAAGAGAGAGCATTCAGAAGCAAGACATGAACCTTCTTGGAAAGTTCATACCATGTTTCATTTAGATCCTCACACCAGCCAATGTGAAAATAAAGTGCGAAGGATAATCAATTTGCAACAAATTATAAATCAATTACCAAATTCATTTACAGATGCTGTAAAAGTAACCAAGTCTCATATACCAGCTGCTAATACACCAGCCTGGGTGATTGTTCATGTTGAACAATCTAGTGTAAAGGCAGCGAATGAATCATCTATTGCACGTCAGAAACGTGGTAGATCATTTGGTTCTAAAGATACTATTCCCCGGAAGAGAAAATAAGAGATCTGGATCCTATTGAAAATAATGCTCGAGCAATGACTATACCTACATCTTCTGCCAGAAGAACCGATAGTCCCTGAAGAGACGTTAGCCCCTGAAGAGGCTCAAAAATCCAAAAATGAGGAAAAGTCTACCAATTATACTTATGAAAAAAATAATTGTGGGATCGAAAGGAAATAACCATCGACAATGTATTTTCATATACAGTAGCTACTAACATTACAAATGATTTTGAACCTCAAACTATCGATGAATAAGACAAAGACACGATTGACCTAAATAGAAAGAAGCAATTCAAGCAGAATTGACTTCTTTAGCCAAACGTGAAGTATTTGGACATGTAGTCCAGACACTTGAATATGTGAAACATGTTGGCTATAAATGGGTGTTTGTACGAAAACGTAATGAAGATAACGAAATAATTAGATACAAAGTGCGACTATTTGCATAAAGTTTCTCGCAGAGACCTGATATTGATTATTATGATACATATTCTCCAGTGATAGATACTATTACGTTTCGATTTTTAATCAGTTTGGCAGTCTCTGAAAGACTAGACATGTTTCTTATGGACGTAGTGACAACATATCTATATGGGTCACTTGACACTGATATTTACATGAAAATCCTTAAAGGATTGAAAATGCCTGAAACATATAAATCAAAGAATCGTAAACTGTGTTCAATAAAGTTACAACAATCTCTATACGGATTGAAACAATCCGGACGCATGTGGTATAATCGTTTGAGTGAGTATTTGGTGAAAGAGAGATATATAAATAATCATATATGTCCATGTGTATTCATTAGAAAGTTTGAATCTGGATTTGTTATCATAGCCGTGTATGTCGATGACATGAACTTTATTGGAACTCTTGAAGAGCTTTTAAAAACTGCTAAATATTTTTAAAAAGAGAATTTGAGATGAAAGATTTGGGGAAAACGAAATATTATTTTGGCTTGCAGAACGGGCATAAAACTAATAGGGTATTTATCCATCGGTCGGTTTATATTGAGAAGATTCTAAAACATTTCAATATGGATAATGCTCATCTATTACGTTCTCAACTATTTAATTCAATTTCAATACAAATAAATTACACAATATCATATTTAATTATTAGATGGATGTCAGATATTTGATATTAATTTTCATAATTGCCTAATATCCATTACAAATACCAAATTTTATATTCGTAAAAACCGCGGATATCGAATATTTTTTTAACGCAATTCTATAGACAAATTATCATCCATATAAAAGATCAATAATTAAAACTATATTTCCATTTTATATAAAAGACATAAGTCTTAATATTTGAAAATAGTGCATAAAAAACCGGATAGCATGAAGTTCTAAAAAATACTTTTAAAATGCAATTCTAAACAATTGGCTAAATACTTTATTTTTTAAAATTACATTCCTTCCAAATCATTTACAATAACCGAAATTAAAATCACGTTTCCTAAAAATTGTTCATATATTAAGAATCAAACTTTTTTTTTTTTTTTAAATGACACTCTCCCCTTTCCGTTTTAGATTTTTCCACATACTCTTAATAGTTTTCATTTAAAATTATAAGAGATTAATATTTTTAATTTATAATTATTTAGTTATTTTAAAATGGGTTCAAAACTTCATTTTTGTTTTTAATTTTTTTAATTTTTTTTTTTTTTGCCGCGCTCATCGTTGTGCTTATCAAAATTAGACCGAATAGATTTCTCATTTTAATATTAATACAATATAATTAATGTATTAGTCAATTAGGTGTCAAATAAAAAGGTAAGGATCATAATAATGCCATTTAAAAAAAAAAAACAAACATTTACAACATTCCTATCAATCAAATGCACGAATTAATTACCTCTTAATTCTCCATTACCAACTCCAATATTTAACTTTAATGGGATGTAGTGTTGGAAGGGAACATACGCAGTACAAAATTGCTTTGAAACCTTAAATTTCGTTACCCCCATCAATCCCTTAAATCGATTGAAATTATCAAATCCAATAGCAAAAATAAAGTTTTCTCTCAATTAGTTCAATCTTTGGCATTTAAAATTTCCTTAAAAATGGTGAATTAAGAAATGGGATTAGTTTTAAAATTTTGCATTAAAGCACGTAAGACCAACATGCCTTGCTTGAAAGCAATTGGTCGATATTTGTGCAACTGGGAGACAAAGTCACCGGGGCTTGTACGATTTCACATGGTTTTGTTCGAAGATTGCAACAAATGGCTCTTGGCCTCACTTGTGTTTCAACCTCATATCTTGTGTCTTTCTATGCAAATTTTTTAGCTGCGAAATTTATGCTTTTGAATGGTCCAAAGATTTGGAATAAGCAACTCAATCTTCAAAAGAAAGTCAAAGCTCGACAGCTTGCTTGGACAGGAACAATGTATGAAAATTTAATTGAAAGAGACACAAAATGGATATGGCCTAAGTGTTTAATTAAGTGATTAGCCCAATTAAGTACATCCTCATGATCGTGTATGCATTTTCAAGCCCAGTTCAAGCAAGTTGGCAAAATCATCTCATCTCAATTTTTAATTTTAAATCAAATGGTTCTCTCGGAATTTAATTTTTTTTAAAATTAAAATTTGAGATTTAGTATGTTTTTTTTTTGGGTGGATAATTATTCATCCCGAATCCAATTGAGATTTGGGATTTTCTTCCCGCCTAGCAGAATGTTAATGTTGTGATAAAACAAGATATTCATAAGGGAAGTAGAAGGCAGTTGCAAAGATATTTAAAAAAGAAGAAAGAAAGAAAGAAAGGAGGCAGCAGCCTAATAATGGCTAGGAATTAGTCGAGCTCAATCAATGTGTCCACTGATGTTGAGTGATCAATCTAAAGCTTGCTAGCAAACACATTCAAAAGAACAAAGTAGTACTTGTCATATTCAATCATCAAAACTTATAATTATTGTACACCCACTAATCGATCCATTTCTATGTGTTATATATGAAAAAGATACGCAAAATCACCATCTATCATATTGGGTTTCTACTTTAATTTCTAGCTACTTAGCTTTTATTTCGATGTCTCCATCTTCTTGTTCTCTCATTTCACCTAAAGTTTGAACCTCATGTTGATAATCCATAGATTTTCTTGTATTCCACTTTAATGTGCATGGTCTAATTACCATTATTATATCATTCTTTTACTACGTACATAGTCTTAAGTACGTAGTTAATAATTAAAGGACGAAGTAATTAAGCATGGCCTTTCATATGTTATATATATTTAGTTATATATCTTTCTATAATTAGGCTTGTACTGGGAAGTGGTAACCCATATCTAATGTTAGAATGACTTCGAGCTCTCAGTGTGTATTTATTAATCAGGTCGGTCCTGGATTTTGAGGATAATAAATGAGTTTTTAAAGTATGTGGTCGCCTACTGATAAAAATGATATTTTTTTGGCCTATTTGTTGCAATTAATATTGACTTTTTTTAAATATGAGATCCTTAATTTTAATCCAAATTTTGGGACCCTAACCGACCATTTGTGTGGGTTGTTATCAGGACCATCATTATTATATGTTTTCTTAAATATTTGGAAGCAAATTTGGCAATTCCGAGTCTAAATATATATTAGGTTGTATCATATTCATATCGTCATCACATAGTTAATCTGGCCGGTAGGTATTAGGAAATTTTTTGTCATAAAAATTTGTATATTTTTACAACTTGTGGGCGGTGAAAGTGAGATAAAGAAAGAATATTTGTTATCTTCAATTCGTTAGGTCTGGCCTTTAAAGTCCAATTGAATTTTAAGCTTTGTTCTGAAAATATTTTGCAATAGGCCTGCACGAGTGTGTTATTTGGTTAGGATGTTTCCCTCCTTATTTTATGTTTGCAATTAAGTTGCTAATCAAAGGATGCATTATGCTTATGCCTTAATTGTATTAGTGAGTAGTGAATTCTTCCTACCCCTTATCCACAAGCTTATTGGCTTATATAGAGTTTTATATGTGTGTAGGTGTCAATTTCTGATTGACACTTATTCATAACCGGACTGTCCTCTAAATGTATGGTATACATTTGGTGTGATACATGCTCTAATATGACATTAAGTGTAATTACACCTGATAATATAAATGTTAAAATATGCTTGCATGTTAAAATAAGTGGATTCTCATTAAAGTTCACTAATCTCGGATGATGATATATATGACATCATGTACTCTGAAGTACTGATATCAAGGTTGGAATGCTTCTGATGTACTATGATAGGTTCCAAAGTGAGCCCCATCCGGAATATGCTTAGATCGGATAAGACTTACCTCGGAATTTCTTCACTCTTGAGTGATATGGCCTCAAAGTGACATTATTACGGAGAAACTCCAGGTCGGGGTCTAACCTCGCCGATCAAATCCTAGTTTCTTTGGAAGTCTTCCCACTTCGGGGGGTCAGCCTGACCTCTCTTGTCTACTAGTATTGTAGTACCATGACAGATGTCACCCTCCCACTAGATCTGAGTCTACTTGCAGCAGTTCCACTAAAAAAAAGTGTCGAGGAAATTTCAACTACATGTCGACATATGAGCCTGATCGCAAGACTAATTCTGAACACCTACACAACTTAGCATTCAAAAGTCAAAAAATAAAGCATGTGTTACATTTCAACAAGTTTGCACAATACTTTGCATAATTATATGTTTTTTTATTTATCCTTTGTGTTTTTTTTAAATACACATGTTTTTATAAAATATTATGTAATATCCTTGTGGTTTATAATTTATTGACTGGGACAAGAGTGGATTAAACTAGTACACTCTTTCATTATATTCTTTGTAGGCAAATAGTAGGCGTCGTGAAAATGCTTTAAATCTTGTAAACCAAACAAAGAGAAGCGACAGTGACCATCGGATAATGATCGGACGGACCACGTGGTACCAAACATGTATGCATGCATGCATACTGCATTCATTCATTCATGCATGGACCCATCGATCGAATCCTGCGTGGCTCCCATATAAGTTTCTGAAATAGACAGCTAGGCATACATATGCATGGATGGTTAAACTTAAATCATCGGTCCATGCACACGTGGAAAAAGGTTAAAGGACAGACGTGACGTGGGTCCAAGATCATGTGGGTGCCATACTGATGATCATGTGATGTTAGGTTAGGGCTAGGGTTTGCATGTAACAACAGCGATTGAAGCCAAACAAAGGAATACAAGCAGCAAAGTCTGAGCATTACTATCATTATTATTGCAAGTGGGGAAGGTGGGAAAGGAAAGTCGGAGAAGAAGATAGGATCCAACGTGTTCTTGAGAATGTGGTTTTACAGAAAAAAAAAACTTATATGAATAAATAAATTTTGGATTCTCTTTGTTGCATGATTATTCATTTTGATTGTATTATACAACTTTAATTGAGAGACCCATATTATCAGGAGTGGCCCGTAGATTTTGGGACCCTAGACGAATTAATAAATCATGTGATCTTTCATGATAAAAGTGAGATTTTCTTATATTTGGGACCCCTGATTTTGGCCCAAATTTAAGGGCTCCAACTGATTGCTTATATTGGTTGTCCCTATGACCACATCTGCCTATATTAGCTATGAATTCGGATCCAATGTTGATTTTTTTTTGTCCTTAATTTTTTATAATTTTTTTATATCACGCTTGCATGTATAGTAATGGACAGTTAAGATATAATTACTTATAAATTCTTATTTAATAACCATTAGTCACAATTTATTATATAAAAAAAAAAACTCAGTAAAAAATTTAGCTCAATACGATATCCAAATCCAATAACTATCAAGGGATTAATATAAACAAATTTGTGTGGTTGATTTTGAATGGCTCAAAAGCTGTCCCAAATAATGGCTGCATGCAACTCAATTGCCATTAAAGTTTTTTTGAAATTGGACCGATCATTGACACGTACAAAATTTTGGATTCAAAGTTTCAAACGTACAAAAAGATTGGTATGCGTTTGGGGTAAGCTACAAAAAATAATAAAGAATCATATGTTAATCTAACTCTCCATTGATCCAATTTCGACTCTCCTTACAAAACTATCATCTAATAATCACAAAATTAAAGTAATAATCATGTTAATTAATTTGTCCCCTCTTTAAATTTTAAGTAAGCTCACGATATTTTTCCAAGTATTAATTAAAAGATGGTATTGTATTAATTAATTATCATTAATATCTATTACATATATGAGAATCAATATGGTTATAAAATTAAATAAATGATTTAAGATAACCAATTAGGAAGTCATTAATATTTGCTTTAGCTTTCTGGATGTTTTCTATTTGGTTGTTTCAACCATATAATTTTGAGATAAAAAGAGAGAAACTCCTATTTTGTTTTTCAAATAAAATTTTAAAATCTAGTTCATATCAAAATATTAATGATCATATCATATTTTTTAATGATAATTCTATCTTTTGAAATCACATTTTGTTGAAAATCTTAACTTTTTTTTTTTTATTTAAAAAAAGTGATTTTATTCGGCTGTAAATCAATATGTCCCCTCTTTCATTTTTATATATTTTGAATAAAATCCACTCGTTGGACTGAGGTTTTTAAAAATACACATAACACGAAATCAACAAATTAAATAAAATAATCCAATATGTACATATATTTCTTTTTTTTTTTCTTTTTTTTTTTCTTTTTTTTTTTTAAATTTTAGGTTCTTGTCGCGTAGAGCCTTGAATGTTATGAGATACTATCTAAATTAATTGAACACATGCACGAGAATGCAAGGGTTTAATATATGCAATTAATTATGAGATGATAATTATCGAAGATAATGAATTATGTGGGCTCAAAAGTTAATGATGACTTGAGTAGGCCGAGAAGATGAAGAACATATGATGCTGTCCTCGTGTGCTTGGCTTCATTCTACGGTGTACATGAGGGGTCTAGCTTCGGATTTGGTGCCTCAATTATCATACAACCAAATCTAAATCATTAATAACATACGAGAAAATTCACTATCCATAATGATTTTATTATTATTACTTGTGATCGTAATTATAATCTCTCAAATAATGTGATATCTCACACCGGATAAATTCTTATTCCTTTTATTATGATTACAGAATATTCTTATGAATTATAGTTGATACCGAATATTTAAACAATGATTTCAAACACAGAGATGAATCTTATTCTGGAAACTTCATGTGAGGCAGAGTTTGATTTTTTTTTTTTTTTTGGGCAATTAGTATACTTTTGATTACATTATTGTTGTATATTTTTTATTGGTTGATTCTTCACTTGATATGATGCCGCGATTATCGACTTCAAAACTTCTCGTCGCAATTAGAACATTTGAGTGCTAATTTTAGTCCCAACAAATGTGATATTTATCCATTAATTAAACAACAATGTTAATTTAATTCCCAGAGTATTCATTCATTGAGCACGGAATTTTTTTTATTTTTTTAATGCATAAAATAATAAATTCAAAAAATAATTAAGATTTTAAAATAATCCGGATATTAAAAGATAAAAATCGATACTCATTAATCGGTAATGAGTATCCATGGAACTCTCTATCAATCTCAGCTCTCACCTTTCAACCGCTTCTCTTCATAAACCCTAAAAGCTTTTCAGCCATCCCTCTGCCTTAAGTATTCTAGGGGAAGCATCCTTATTCTAAGCTAGAGCATCCTGACTTGAGCTCTCTCAAAGCTTCTCACTCTCTATACACTGGACCACCGCCATCATGGCAGTCCACAGAGGTTAAGGTAACCCCAGACCTTACTCTTCCACTATTTATCACTCGTCTTCACTATTGACTTAAGCGTCGGAATGCCTACGGCACCCACCACACCAGATGGTAGAGGCTCCCGCTCACTCTACCTTCGTTTTGCAGGATCGCTAGTGACCCATCATACTAATTCTCGATTGTGGACCTCAAGGGAAATCATGTAACGACTCAAATTTCATAACTCGATTAGAGTAGTAATTTAGTGACTGAGATTAAATTATTTTGGGAGGTAGCGAATAAATTTGGAGATGGCATAAAGGCCTGATTTTAGTCGCAGTGTTCATAATACTTGAGTTAAATCATTAGATCCCGTAATGATTATAAGAGTTGGATCAATACCATTGTGTTTATTTGTACCTAGACTTGTGGACATTTGTTAACAAGGCTTGAAACCATTTGTCAAGCCTCATCAACAAATGTCCAGCATACATGTTTTTAGTATAAAAAAAAAAGAAACAAAAGCTTCACACACATACCTCACGTCTTCCTCCCTTCTTCATTCTCTCATTCTTTAATCATCAAGAAAACTCCATAGCCAAGATTTTAGAAATTTCCTCACCATTTTTACTCAAAATCAAGTATTCTAAAGCCACATACAAGCTTAGTAGTGTGATAAAGCAGCTTAAGAGACCCTACTTGTGAAGGATTAATTGGTTTTAAGGTGAGAAAAGTTAAACCCATATCTTGATTTGCTGAAATTTTGATGATTTGAAGTTTGAAGAGTGTTGGTAACTTGAGTTTAGTGATGTGTTTATGGTTGTTAAGTTAGAAAACTTGAGGGTTGTGAAACCCCTAATTTGGGTAATCCATAAGTGTGAAATTGACTTGGGGTTTATAAATGGTGTAATTGATGTTATATTGTGTATTTGTTATGGTTATGACTTGGTTATGAGGTGGAGTTAAAAAGTGGAATTGATGCTAAGTGGTGTATTTGTTATAATTGTAGCTTGTGTGGTGTTGAGGAAATGGTGTATGAAGTGAAATTGAAACTATGGGTCCTGGAAACAGCCTCGCGTCGCCACTCCCAAGCTCTTGCGTCACGACAGGTGAAACATAGGAGGGATACTGGTTTACGATAGTCGCGACGCCCAACCCTTCGTGTCGCGACGCGTGGCACTTTTCCAAGAAATATTTTTCATCATTCCAGTTTTATCCTAAGAAGTTTGAGGGCACTTTAAGGGCTTCGTATAGATGTATAGACACATGATAAGTCATACCATAAGCATGAACATCAACCTTTGATTGCATATACTTTTCTCATTTATTATAAGGAAAACTAACGGTTTCTTTGGCATTAGATCAACGTCAAGCCACTTGGAGGTCACCGACGCCGCATACCACACCCGACTTGCCTTAGCACTGTCAGTGGAGTACTTATTTTAGAGTTTTTGGATATAATTTTGTAATTCATTTGAATTTAATTGAAATATTGATTTCTCTCGAGTGAGACATGTGATTTAAGCTTTTGATAAGGCTTAATTTCCGATAAATGCTTTCATGATGAAAATGATTTAAAAGTATGATTTTGTAATTTTGTAGGCATGGGAGAAAAACTCACCTCAGATGTAACTTGATACAGATATGGAATTGACGGATATGGTATTGATGAGTATCGATATTGATACCAGATATAGACGTGTGCACATGAGTTACAAGACTAGAGATAACAAATGCCTCCAGATCCTGTGTATTGGGCTAGTGGGATAGCGAGGCCCCTAGACCCAGATATTCAGAGACAGGTTGGTGGCACTGATAGCACCACTGTTTACTGGTTTAGTTGATTGGAAGACTGTGCGTACAACATCCCAAGGCCACAGGATTATGTACAGATTGATCGATGATATTTCTGATGATAATATTGATGTTTTCTTAATGGATTTATAAAAGTTTTGAAAGGGAAAACTCTGGTTTATGATTTAAGAATTCTGAAAGTTATTGCACTGAATATGAGTATTTCTAACAGATGTTTGCCCATCCCCTTACACGATGTGATATAGGACTGATTCATTGAGGTTCAGATCGTAGGCCCATATAGAGTATTGTATCCCGTGCAGTTTCTTCTCCGTCGGTAGCTCAACCAGGGCAATGTACCCCACTATATTTGATTTGTGGGCGACCTCATACATGAGTTTTTCGACTTGAGGGTAGAAGTTGTTACCGATGTGGACAAATAAGTCATATGAAGAGAGATTACCCAGTACCAGGAGATCAGTTACCATCCTTCTGTGCTACTTCATCAGCACCCCAACCTCAGCAAAATAGGAGTATGGGATGAGAGCATAGATCTGTAGTGAGGGGACAAGTGGCAGGGGGTAGGGGACAATCAGTGGGTGATCGAGGACATGCACCCAACAGTAGAGCTCAGGGTAAGGTGTATACCCTTACACCACAAGATACGCAGACATCTAATGTCATTGTTACAAGTACATTGTTGGTTGGTTCGGTAAATGCTATAGTATTATTTGATTCAGGAGCCACTCACCCATTTGTATCACCGTACTTTGTGATCTACATGGGTATATATACATAAATATTAGATTCACCTCTCGTTATAATTACACCAATAGGAGAGCCTGTAGAGGCTACACATGGAGTGGAGGCTTGTCCAGTTGAGATTGATGGGCACGCGTATTATGTTGATTTGGTGGTTTTAAGCATTTTTGGGTTTCATGTTATTTAGGGAATGGATTGATTAGCTACAAATAATGCGGTGGTAGATTGCTGGGAGAAGACTGTTATCTTACATGTCCCCAATCAGCCAGTTAGATTTTACTAGGGGGATAAGAGTGTAGTATCTCCTAATTTGATATTGGTAATGCAAGCATACAAACTTCTTCGTAAGAAGAATGTGGGATATCTAACTTATGTGATGGGTAGCAGGATGGGAGAAAAAAATATTGATCAAATTCCGGTGGTAAGAGAGTATCCTGATTTTTTCCATGATGAGTTGCCAGGCTTACACATGATAGAGAGATCAAATTTTGCATCGATATAATTCCATGTACGCAACCCATATCGATTCCTCCATACAAGATGGCTCATGCAGAACTTAAGGAATTGAAAGTACAATTGCAAGATTTGCTGGATAAGAGATTCATTCATCCCAATGTATCTATATGGGGTACCCCCAGTGTTATTTGTAAAGAAGAAATATGAGACATTCCGATTGTGTATAGATTATCGACAGTTAAATAAGGTGACAATTAAGAATAAATACCCACTACCGAGGGTTGATGATTTGTTTGATCAACTTCAGGGAGCACAGTGTTTCTCAAAAATATATCTTCGGTCAGGATATCATCAGTTGAGGATTAGGGAAATCGATGTACCGAAGACAGCTTTCCGGACTAGATATGGACATTACGAGTTCTTGATAATGTCGTTTGGCTTAACTAATGCCCCTGTAGCTTTTATGGATTTGATGAATAGGGTATTCAGGCCTTTTTTGGATCGATTTGTGATAGTTTTCATTGAAAAAAATCATGGTGTATTCACATAGTGAGCAGGAACACGCGGAATACTTGAATCAGGTGCTACAGACATTGAGAGAGCACAATTTATTTGTAAGTTCTATAAGTGTGAGTTTTGGTTGTCCATAGTGGTGTTTCTGGGGCATGTGGTGTCAAAAAGAAGGAATTGGTGTAGATTCCCAGAAAATTGAAGCTATTCAAAAGTGGCACATGCCCACTAGTGTGACAGAGATTCGTAGTTTTCTAGAGTTAGCAGGATACTACCGAAGATTTATGGAAAACTTCTCTAGAATTGCTGCTCCGTTAACTCGGTTGATAAAAAAAATGTAAAGTATGTGTGGTCAGATGCATGTGAGAGAAGTTTTTAGGAGCTTAAACAACGGTTGACTATCGATCATGTTCTAACTTTACCATCAGGATCAGAAGGGTTTTAGGTGTACTGTGATGCTTCTAGAGTGGGATTGTGATGTGTGATCATACAAGAAGGAAAAGTCATTGCATATGCTTCTAGGCAGTTAAAACCTTATGAACTGAACTATCCCACCCATGACTTAGAGATGGCAGCAATAATTTTCGCCTTTAAGATATGGCGACATTATTTGTACGGTGAAAAAATTGAGATTTTTACTGACCACAAAAGTCTCAAGTATATTCTGAGTCAAAAATATCTTAATTTGAGGCAGAGACGATGGATTGAGTTATTGAAGAATTATGATTGTTCAATTCAATATCATCATGATAAAGCTAATGTAGTAGCTGATGCCTTAAGTAGGAAATCTATAGAGAGTTTAGCTCATTTTCCAATTGAAAGGTGGCAACCAGCTAGACAGATGCATAAATATATTTCAGATGGAGTAAACTTTCAAGTAACAAATCATGGAACATTGGTGGCACAGATTCAGGTCCGATCTATGCTGGTAAATGAGATTAGAACTGCTCAGGAAACAGACATTCAAATCCAACAGATTAGAGATAAACTAAAGCAAGGTGTGGATGAGGAGTATTATGCAGACAATGAAAATCTCCTGAGAAAGAAAGACATAATTATTGTTCCTCCAATTCTTGAGTTGAGAAACTCATTGTTAGAGAAAGCCCACACCTCATCATATACTATGCACTCTGGAATTACCAAGATGTACCATGATTTAAAAGATCTTTATTGGTGGGATGGTATGAAAAGAAATGTAGTGGAGTTTGTTGCAAAATGCCTCCATTGTCAGCAAGTTAAAATGGATCATTAAATACCAGCAGGGAAACTTCAAAATTTGGATGTCCCTGAATAGAAGTGGGAGAAGATTACTATGGATTTTGTAGTTGGGCTTCCTCGTACCTCAAAAGAGTATGATTCTATTTGGTTGATTGTAGACAGATTGAAGAAATGCGCACATTTTATGCCCGTAAAGACTAATTATTCAGCAGCTCAGTATGTCAAGATGTATTTGGATAAGGTAGTATCATTGCGTGGAATACTTGTCTCAATAATCTCTGATCGAGGTTCTCAGTTTACATCCAAGTTTTGGCAATCATTCCAAGAAGCATTGGGTTCTCAGTTACATTTTAGTACGACGTTTCACCCTCAAACAGATGGACAATCAGAACGAACCATTCAAACTTTGGAGGATATGTTATGATCTTGTGTGGTAGGTTTTGAAGGTAGTTGGGACTAGCATTTTCCACTTATAGAGTTTGCCTATAACAATAGCTATCAGACAAGTATTCAGATGGCTCCTTTTGAAGCCTTATATGGCCGGAAGTGTAGATCCCCAGTGGGGAGGTTCGAAACGGGAGAACAAAAATTGCTTGGACCTGACACGGTACAAGATGCGGTGGAAAATGTGAAGTTGATTAGATAAATGATGAAAACAGCTCAAAGTCGCCAGAAAAGTTATGCGGATTGCCGGAGAAAAGATTTGGAGTTTCAAGTAGGTGATTCGGTGTTTTTAAAGGTATCTCTTTTTAAAGGAGTTATGAGATTTGCCAAAAGAGGTAAGCTTAGCCCTAGATATATTGGGCCGATTCAAATACTTCACAGAGTTGGAGATAGAGCATATGAGTTAGCACTTCCACCTAGTATGGATAAGATACATCCGATGTTTCATGTGTCTATGTTAAGGAAATACTTATACGATGAATCTCATATTTTACAACCTCAGACATTGGATATATGTCAAAAATCTATTCTATTTGGAACAGCCAGTAGCTATAGTGGACAAAGAGACGAGAAAGTTAGGATCAAGGTGGATTCTCTCGGTTAAGGTGGTTTGGCAACACCACAAGGGTCAAGAGACAACTTGGGAGCCAGAAGTTTTCATGAAAGAACAATATATTCATTTATTTGCAGAAGGTATGTTCCTTAAATTTTAAGCATTTTGATTCGAGGACGAATCATTTTAAGGGGGAGAATGTGTAACGACTCGAATTTCATAACTCGATTAGAGTAGTAATTTAGTGACTGAGATTAAATTATTCCGGGGGTAGCGAATAAATTTGGAGATGGCATAAATGCCTGATTTTAGTCGCAGTGTTTATAATACTTGAGTTAAATCATTAGATCCGGTAAGGATTATAAGAGTTGGATCAATACCATTATGTTTATTTGTACCTAGACTTGTGGACATTTGTTAACAAGGCTTGAAACCATTTGTCAAGTCTCATCAACAAATGTCCAGTATGCATGTTTCTAGTATAAAAAAAAAAACCAGAAATAAAAGCTTCACACACACCTCACGTCTTCCTCCATTTTTCCTTCTCTCATTCTTTAATCATCAAGACAACTCCATAGCCAAGATTTCAGAAATATCCTCACCATTTTTACTCAAAATAAAGTATTCTAAAGCCACATGCAAGCTTAGTAGTGTGATAAAGCAACTTAAATGAACCTACTTGTGAAGTATTAATTGGTTTTAAGGTGAGAAAAGTTAAACCCATATCTTGATTTGCTGAAATTTTGATGATTTGAAGTTTGAAGAGTGTTGGTAACTTGAGTTTAGTGATGTGTTTATGGTTGTTGAGTTAGAAAAGTTGAGGGTTGTGAAACCCCTAATTTGTGCAATCCCTAAGTGTGAAATTGAGTTGGGGTTTATAAATGGTGTAATTGATGTTATGTTGTGTATTTGTTATGGTTATGAGGTAGAGTTAAAGAGTGGAATTGATGCTAAGTGGTGTATTTATTATGATTGTAGCTTGTGTGGTGTTGAGGAAATGATGTATGAAGTGAAATTGAAAATCAGGATCCTGGAAACGGCCTCGCATCGCGACGCCCAAGCTCTTACGTCGCGACGCGAGAAACAGATGAGGCATACTGGTTTGCGATGGTCGCGACGCCCAACCCTTCGCGTCGCGACGCGTGGCACTTTTCCAGGAATATTTTTCATCATTCTAGTTTTATCCTAAGATGTTTGGGGTAGGGTGTTCACGGGTCGGGTCGAGTCAGATTTTCTAAAATTTTGTGAGATCAGATCGGGTCGGGTCACTCAAAGGTCGGGTCGCGGGTCAGGTCACGCAAAGGTCGGGTCGCGGGTCAGGTCACGCGAAGGTGAAACCTGATCGTGTGCGGGTCGGGTCGTTGGGTCAGCAGAAAAAAAATAATTTTTTTAATGAATTAATTATTTTGAAATATAAATATTATTTATTTTATGTCCAAAAAATTATCATATAAATAAAGTTTTAATACAACAAAAATAATAAACAAATGAAATAAAAGTAAAAACTTTAAAAATAATAATAAATTTTTTAGAAAAATAATAAAATTTTAGAAAAATAATAAAAATACTATAGGGTCGGGTCGGGTTTTAGTATCAAACCTGTTGCCCAACCCGAAAATTTCGGGTCGGGTGGAAAATTTACAATTTTTTAGGACCGACGCGGTTCGGGTCGGGTCACGTCGGGTCACGGGTTGACCCGACCCTATGAACACTCATAGTTTGGGGGCACTCTAAGGGTTTCGTATAGATGTGTAGACACATGATAAATCATATCATAAACATGAACATCAACCTTTGATTGCATATACTTTTCTCATTTATTACAAGGAAAACTAACGGTTTCTTTGGCATTAGATCAACGTCAAGCCACTCGGAGGTCACTGACGTCTGACGCCGCATACCACACCCGACTTGCCTTAGCACTGTGAGTGGAATACTTATTTCAGAGTTTTTAAATCTGATTTTGGATATAATTTTGTAATTCATTTGAATTTAATTGAAATGTTGATTTCTCTCGAGTGAGACATGTGATTTAAGCTTTTGATAAGGCTTGATTTCCGATAAATGCTTTCATGATGAAAATGATTTCAAAAGTATGATTTTGTAATTTTGTAGGCATAGGGGAAAAACCCACCTCAGATGTAACTTGATACATATATGAAATTGACGGACATGGTATTGATGGGTATCGATACTGATACCGGATATAGACATGTGCACACGGGTTACAGGACTAGAGATGACAGATGCCTCTAGATCCTGGGTATTGGGCTAGTGGGATAACGAGGCTCCTAAACTCGGATATTCATAGACAGGTTGGTGGCACTGATAGCACCACTGTTTACTGGCTTGATGGACTTTGCGTACAACGCCCCAAGGCCATAGGATTATGTACAGATTGACCGATGATATTTCTGATGATGACACTGATATTTTCTTAATCGATTTACAAAAGTTTTGAAAGGGAAAACTTTGGTTTATTATTTAAGAATTCTGAAAGTTATTGCACTGAATATTAGTATTTCTAATACTGTTTGTTTTCTAGTTTTATAGCTTCACTCACTGAGTTCTTTAGGACTCACCCCCTCTCTCCAGATTTTGCAGGACTTTTCTATTGGTGAGCCAATGCTGCATTTTGGGAGACGTGGATCGGGGACATGAGCAGCACTGCAGTCACTAGTTCTATGGGTTCATTATGTTGTGTCTACGTTCATATAGAATGTCGTTTCTTTTGAGTTTCTATGATGTATAACCTATGTATATATGTGTGGTTGTACTGCATCTGGGTTGTGTACGTATCATGTTTAATGTTTCACACATTTAATCTATTTTGATGAGAGGGTGTTTGAATGAATGGTTGATATCCGGTTTCAGTCAGAGGCTTAGGTGGCAGTGGAAATCTGTCATCTGCCGATAACATTCCCAGATTGGGGATTTTACAAATCCAGTGTCTACAAGACGGTGCAATAACAGATAGATGATTTGTGGATCTTCATCCGGTAAATCTGTAAATGAAAGTGGAACTCTTCATAGATTTATGTGGTGTTGATTTGTAATGATCTTTTTGTTATTGTAATAGTCTTATGTTTTTCTCTCTTTATTGAGTTATTTCATTTATGATCTTAAAATCTATATTTACCCAATCCTGTCGAGAGGTTGGAAATTAGGCAGAATACATAATTCCTACAAGGCCACATATTGATTTAGGTGTGAATTTGAGTTTTGATTAAAATGAAAATACACAATACATAGAGATTTTATGTTTTCAAAATATGTCTTGACTAGCTTGATTTTTAGGTTTTTCCTAAGTATTATTGTGGAATTTTATAACTGTGTATTTATATATTTGTAGTATTTTACTTATGAATGAATTTCATATTTGAAAAAAAAAAAGTGTGCAACTGTGATTATTCTTAACTGAATAATCAATTAAAATAATAAATACTTTTATTAATGATTAAATTATTTTAATTTATAATTTATAATTTATAATTTAAACTTTAACTTTGATATTTAATTAATTATATTGAATATTTGATCTTGATCAAATTCTAAACTCTTTGATTAATCAGTATTACTTGATTTAATAATTGGTAAGATCGTGAACAATTTCTTAGTTGAGTACTGGACACTTACTCATCTTAAGGATAAAGTCGAGTTTTTGAGTCTCCAGTTATGCGTGTGCAAGCATATTTTCTTTATTTTTTTAGAGCATAATTTTGGCTTTGATTGTTGAGATATGTCTCAACAGACATTGAATTGAGCTTCAAGCCTTCAAGTCCTGATCTGGTAGGCATTGGTAGAGCTTCAAGTTTGATTAACCGATCGAGATACGTTCCAACATGTATTTTGTTGAACTTCAAGTTCTGACAATTATTTGACTGGACTTTAAATTCCGACATGTATAAGGTTTGGACTTTAAAAATCTCGACAATCTTCTTATGAAGTATTTTGTAGTGTGTGATGTTCAGAAATAAATTGTAACCTCTTTTATGTTAGTATAAAATTAAATATTATGATTTCAAATTTGTTAAATTCATAACAGGAGACCAAAAGTAAAATTTTCCCCTAAAAAAAGTATATCTTCGATTAGATTACAGTTTCTAACTTGATCTTACTCATGAGAGAGACGGGATCTGACTTAGCATCCTCGGGGTTTAAAATTATTTTTATATCTTGAGACTATTGGTCATATTATAATATTATAATAAAAATATTGGGGACTTAACTATTGGTTATTTTTTAGACAAAAAATGAGAGCTATTGACGAGCCGCCTACAGCCAGAACCGACCCAGAAGAGAATCTCTTTATCTATTCATTGCTTTTGATATATGTATAAATATTATCACGGTGGATTGAAGTATATAGGTGATAATGAGTGAATGAGAAATGAGTAACGCTTATCAATGGCATAATTAAAATATTGATTCAATCAATGTGAGATTTGATTTTCACAAAAAGAAAATTATAGATATTCTTTATTTTAATAAGAAAAAATAAGATGATCTCATTCACAAATCAAATTATTCATTAATTTATAAGACACATCCCACCCATGCTCACTTACACGTGGCTCCGCCAATGATGCTCATGAACCACTCAAGACTTTTCCCTTCCGTGAGTTAGATTTAATCAGGTGAATTATCTTAGCTACCAAATACTGAAAATATACCCTACATGAATTTTTGAGATAAGATCACAATTGGTTTGAATTATAGTTTTGGCCATTAAATACATAAATTTTTATGCATGTGGGGGCATGGACCAAAAACATTTAAGCAGTGGTTCAGATGAAAGTAAATACATGCGAACAAAAGTTGATGAAGAAATAGAGAAAGGGGTCATGGTCAGTGTTGGGTGAACCACAGACACAAGCTTGATATATGGACCAACATTACAATGCTTGGGACCATTTTCAATATGTGGGTTCGGTTCTTTCGAAAGAGACGGTCCATGCAATTAAGATAAAAGTTTTTCTTGCACTCACAAAACTTTAGGGATGCGTCTTGTCAAGTGACCCATGTTCTTGCTTTTGGTATTTTGCACTTCTTTTTTTGCTACTTTTTGAGTTTCATAACTCAACCTTTTTTTGAATTTAGTGAACATGGATGATTCTTAGAATTCATATTAGAATTTTGTGGGCTTTTAGATGATTTAATGTGGTCCAAATTGTTGTGTCATAGTGGATTGGCCTTTTAGAATTGAATGGATTTAAACCGAATTTGGTCTCAATTAGGCTCTGCAATTGGCCTCTCCATGTCAGTATCCATGTGGCCAGGTCATTGGAAAAGGAAAACTAAGCCTCAAGCATTTTTGTGTTGTAATTCCAAATCCTTAATAAATCCAAGTAATGTTTAACCCACTTCACTTAAAAATGTATTTTCAAGATCTGGTTACACGTATACATTATGTCATATATAATTTAGATGTATCATTTATTATTTTTTATTTTAAAGACAATATGAATAGAGGATGTGAATCCAAATCACTTAAACTTATTTTAAGTTATCGGATAGTTGACACATTGGATTTTGGACCCAGAAACTCTGTTGCTGGAAAAAAGCTGAAGAGCTGAGTAGAAAGAAATAAGTAACTAAATAAAACCATGAAGTTAGTTTTTTGCAACAGTGGGTCCATTGTTCATTGGCATATGTTGCAGCATTTCCCCCTCTTTCTTCACCAAATTACGTGTTCACATGCCTCACAAAAATTTTCAACAAAACCCAGCACTGCTCACTATGTTCTCTGCCATTTGGTCCCCTACTTTATCCCATAACTTCCTTTTCTTTCTTTTTTTCTTTTTTTTTTCCCTCTCTCTGAAGGAAGGTATCACCAATCATTCCATTTTATAAGTTTCATCTTCTTTATTATTTATTTGTTAGAACTGTCTTTTACCCAAAGAAGGGGCTTTCACAAAAGATGAGCCACTTTTTTTGTATGGGCTCTTCATGGGCCTCAAATGTTATGGAAACTCTGGGCTAATGAATAATGCCTGAGGATAAATGTCTATAAGCCAACAAAAGATGTTGCTGGGCTTGGTGTATCATAAGCCCTTTTATTATCTGGGCTCCTCCTTAATTGGGGGATGTATGTCTACGGATAAATTATATAGCATTCTTCCATATGAATCATATCGCTAGTATGCAATGCAAGAAATAAATGGATAAAAAAGAAATTAAAGTTAAGCCTAATTGATAAATTTTGATACCATATTGCTTAAAGAATAATAATTCAACACCAGATATAATTGAAGTAGAAGAAGGTAACGGCCAATGCAGTCTTGTCTCAACAAGAGGCTGTAAAATTTCTGATGCACCGCAAGAAGGTTTGTTAAAGGACTCGACTCGCATGCAAGAAGGTTTGGACAATGTAATCAAGATGGATTCCGTAATTTTAAATCCATCCCGAGATTGTTAGCGTTCCTTACAATACCCATAAACATCGAATCAACATCATGTGTGGTAGGTGTGGCAAAATAAATTGACGAAAATCGAATTTGTATCAAATCCTTAACGAATCGAATCAAAATATGATGAATTCGTATTTGATTTGTTTATAAACGAATCCTACAAATATTCAATTAATCGTGATATTATTTAATAACACAAATTAATATAATTTATTCACATTAATTTTTCATAAAAGTATACATATGAAATACATAAATAATAAGTTTATTAAAAATAGCTCACCAAATATAAACAATATTATTTTTCTATGATAATTGACAATAATTTATCGAATCTTAGTTGAAAAATCACAATAACTAATAAAGCAAAATAATAAAATGAATCATAAACAAATAAACGAATCAGTGAACTTAAATTCGAATTTGATTTGTTTAATAAATGAATTGAATTGAATTGATACATTTATTAAACGAATTCATTTTTTCAAATTCATATTCGCTTTAAAGCGAATCGAATCGAATCGAATGAATAAATAAATCATAACCCAAATTGCCACCCCTAATATGTGGTGAGAAATCTTGGAATTTTTAGTTTAACCATAAGTTCTCTCTTTAGGAAATTATCAATTTTCCATCTAAAGATTGCGTAAAGTGAAGTCAAATTCAAAGACTTTTAAAATATTCAATTTTCTGCTAGTAGTTCAAAATTATTCATTTTTTCACACAGGCGTTAACGATGTTAAAGTTTTGTTGATGTCATTATGATATTTTGGTTTGATAACGTTTGGTAAACATTTTTTAAACTTCAGGTGAAAAAGTGAACACTCTGTAGATTTTGGATATCTGTGCGAATTTTCGGATATGTAAAAAAAAATCAGGATTTTTTTTAAAGTTATATAATTTTGAACATATAAAATAAAATAAAATTCATAATTAAACAATGCCAATTTAACATCCAAAATAACATTTATCATTCATAATCCATCCAAAATAATGTAAATGTAAATCTTAAAATATAATAAAATAATAAAATAAAAAATTAATTATTTTTTATTTTGTTTCCAGATTAGAATGTTATTTTTTATTTTTATTATTGCGAATCCATATTTTCTTGTATGTGGATCCAAATTTTTTCTGGTATAACTATCATCCCTATATAGTTGTTGGAGATAGGGTTGGTAATAGGACGTGTTTTATCAATCTCAGTCCCACCCCCTTTATGAAACCGAGACAAAAATGGCTCAAGTCTTGTCCTTTTATATTATTTTGGGACAAAAAAAACATCTTGACTCATCTCATATCTCATTAAATATCGTTGAATTCCGTCTTATCCCATTAAGTCCAGTCCAGTCCCATTCCTATTGAGTTTTTGAAATAATTTTTTGGCTCGTCGTGTCCCATTTTTAAACGAGAGATAAAAATATCACAAACGGGACGGGATAAGGAAAATTGTCATCTCTTGTTGGAGACATTATTCTTCACCTCAAAATGATCGATATAGATCAATTTCTAATTTTTTTCCCCATATAAATCCATTATAGACACTTGAAAATTCAAAATTTTTCACTTGAAATTTATCAACATTATTTAAAACTTTTGTTTTTCAACCTGAAATTCAAAAAATTATCATTTTTCCACTCTAAGTTATAGTAGAGTTTATTTTTCCACACAAACATGCATTATAAATGATCAAAATAATCTTATAACGTCAGCAAAACTTTAACCAGGTAGACCCGGCCGGCGGTTCGGTTCCGGTTCGGAACCGAACCGAACCGGTCAATTTTCGGTTCCACAAGTGTGGAATCAGAACCTTAAACCGAACCGGAACCGACCGGTTCGTTTGGTTCCAAGACCTTTTTTTTTTTTAATTTTGAAAATTAATTAAAATAAATGAGATTAATTTTATAAATTAAAAAATTATAATATTGAAGAGCTTGAGCTTAAATTTTTAAAAATTTAAGTTGCCTACGTATCCTCCAAGGGTGAGAGGAATCAAAACTCACGTAGTTCCATTACAAGTTTAAGATATATCCCCTTTGTAAATTAAATTTTACAATTATCAGTTGATCATTCGGCTCCGGTTCCGCTTGTACTTGTTGTAGAAGCATTATCGAACAAATCTTCAAAATCATCGGGGGCATCTTCTTGTTGTCTCAGATCAGCTCGAGTCCAATCATTCACACAAGCTGTTGCTTCTAGAGTGCTTGGATGTAATGAAGATCGCCTAGCTTCCAATATATTACCTCCCAAGCTGAAGGCTTGCTCAATCGCAACGGTGGAAATAGGTGCAACCAAGATCTCTTTAGCAATAATAGATAAAACAGGATATATATTTTGATGCCGGTTCCACCATTCAAGGATTTTAAAATTTTTACTACATAAACTTTCATTAGAAAACTCAAAATTTGTAGATAAATAATTATCTAATTCAGGGTTATTAGTTGTCGTATCCCTAGATTTTTTATTTCGTTGCAATAACCAACGATCCCCTGCGCTAAGTCTTGTTTGAATTACCGGTTCGCTACTACTAGATTGACCTAATGTTCCTAAGTTATATCTTACAATATAATCATTAAATAAAATAATTAAATCACTTCTTAATTTCGTCATTATGCTCGTAATATCAATTCATCCAATATTCCTAAATAACCATAGATTGACCTAATGTTCCTAAGTTATATCTTACAATATAATCATTAAATAAAATAATTAAATCACTTCTTAATTTCATCATTATGCTCGTAATATCAATTTCATCCAATATTCCTAAATAACCATAGTAAGCTTGTAAACCACCATTCAAACCTTCTAATTTAAATCTAGGATAAAAAACAGCAGCAATAAGATAAAGTAAAGAAATTTCTCTAAAATAATTCAACCATTTTACCTTCATAGCAGTAATGGCTTCGAGCAAAATAATATCATTAGGGTCGTCACTGTCAACATGCTCATCGAGAGTGCCAACAATATTCAAACTCTCAAGAATAATTAAATGTGCTGTAGGATAATAAACACCGCTAAAAACTAAAGTAGCATCATTAAAACTCTTAAAATATCTAAAAAAATTTCACAAATATCCCATTGACTAGGATAAAGTGTGATATTTTGAACATGTTGAGAAAAAAAACTACATAATGCATCTTTGTATTGAAATGCTTGACATAAAAGAAAATAAGTAGAATTCCAACGTGTTGGAACATCTCTTGAAAATTTAATCGGTTTAATATCATTTATTTTACAAAACTTGGTCCATTCTCTCCTAACTTGAGAATATGACCAAATACAGTTAAGTGCCGTTTTAATTGGATCAAGGAAATGTGATAATAATTTTAGTCTGTCTTGCACACATATGTTAAGGACATGACATGTACAACGAATATGAAAAAATCGACCCCCTAAATTTGGTTCACATAAGGATTTTAAATCATGAATGGATGCAGTATTTGCAGATGCATTATCAAATCCAATTGTTAAATTTTTTTCTACTAAACCATATTCATCAAAAATTACCTTCATCATTATATAAATATTATGTGCAGTATGTGGGTCATCAAAAACTCTAAATGCAATAAGTCTTTTTTGCATGGTAAATGATGCATCAATCCAATGACAAGTCACACTCATGTATGAGTGTGTTTGCTAATGGTCACTCCAAATATCAGAACATATAGAAATACGACCTTTCATCTCTTTAAATATTTCATTTAAAATAATTTTACTATCTTTATATAATTTGAAAATATGACGTTTTGTTGTGTTTCGAGTCATTGTACATGCAGCAGGGTTTAAAGCATTATGCACGTAATTAGTAAAATGAAGTTTTTCACCAAAGCTTAAAGAAAGATGTGCCATACAAGTTAATTTCGTAAATTCTTCTCTATTTTTTGCATCAGAATATTTAAATAAATCTACACTACTCGTACGTCTACTAGATGCTGCGTACCTGCCCATTTGAGTTTGCGTTGTATCAATGCCAAGTTCAACCGGTTGATGTTTTTCCATGTGCTTGATCATATTGCCATATCCACCAGAAAATTTATAGATAACCCCACAATAGTTGCAAATTGCTCGTTGTGAACCATCTTCTAGGCGTTCCAAATTAAAATGAATTTTGAAAATATCCGAGGACCGAGCCTTAACTTCTCTTCTCCGTGATTGTGCACTGACACTAGGGCCGCTCTCTTGGGTTGGCATATTTGACATTATGTTCTCAGATGAGCTTGTCATTTTTTTTTTGAGAAATTAGGAAGAAAAATAAGAAAATTGAATAATTGCGATGCGAATGATAACAAATTAACAACTAAATGAATTGAGATTGAGAATAAGAATATAAGATTATAAGAGAATTGTATTGAAGTAAGATTGAGAATAAGAGAATTATAGAAAATGAGAGAGTTGAGAATTTGGTGTGATGGAATTATGAAAAATGAATCATATTTATAGAAATTAGAATTTTTTTGATACCAAAAATGCCCCTAAATATAACCGTTTTATTATCGTTATTAGGGGTACATTAGTAATTTATATTTTAAATAAAAAAAATAATTTTTTTTTTTTAAATTTTTTTTATTATTTGGGCAGGGAGCCAAACGGCTCCCTGCCCCCCAACGGCTACTAGCCGCTGTTGGAACCGCCGAACCCCAACCGAACCGGTTCGGTTCCGGTTCCGAACCGGAACCGTGGCCGGGTCTATAACCAGGTGCAAAAGTAAACACTTTTCAACTTCAAGTAGAAAATTGAACGTTTCAAAATTTTTTGATTTTAACTGCAATTCAGCTAATATTTTAATGGACAAATGATAATTTCTGTAAATATCTACCTAGCTCACTTTACAGTGATTGGATTTTCTGAACCTAAAACCTGATAAACAAAAACATCTCATTTGTACCAAGTTTATTCTCTGATCAAAATAACAAACATCCAAATACACATTAAAAAAACAACCACTCAAACACATTTTATACACTATTTTCCTGTATAAAATCCCCGAATTGTCTAAAATAATGGAGGGTTCATGTCAGAAAATATTATGGCACCCTCGAGTGTTAGAGGGTTCACGTCGAAAAATATTCCAGCACCCTTCACCATTTTATGTGATAGCAAGTTTTGAAGAACATCTTACAGTCGTGTAGTACAGAAAGAGTTTCGGGGAGAAGAAATTGCTCCCCATCCAATAAATTCAAGTGTTTGAGTTCGGGGACGAGTACTAGTGTAACATTAAGGTTGGTGAATAAGTCGGACTTTAAAAAACTCAATTATATTTTAACTATTTTTTATTTAAGTTCAAGTCTAAAAAAATATACTAACAATATCAATTTAAAGTTTAATAAACTGAATTTTTTCAATATCTTAAAATTATTTATAAATAAGACATGGACTTTTCAAATGTCATGGAAACTATGGGCCAATGAATAAAGCCTACAGATGAATGTCTCTATAAGCCTACCTAGGATGTTGCTGCGCTTGGTGTGTCATGCCCTTTTATCATCTGGGCTCCTTAATGGGGTGATGTTAGAGAAACACAGATTGATGCTAAGACTATTTGATAAATTTTTGATACCATATCGCTTGAAGAATAATAATATGTCTGCACCAGATATGATAGAAGTAGAAGAAGGTAACGGCCAATGCAGCCCTGTCCCAACAAAAGGCTGTAAAATTTCTGATGCATGAAATTCATCTTTGTTTGGGTAAAAAGAATAGCTACCGCGAGAAGGTTTGTAAAAAGGGCTCGATGAGAATTATTGAAGTGTGAGCTGCGAGAAGGTCAATTGATCCATTCCGAGGTTACAAGTGTTCCCTAAAAAAGAGAGAGAGTCAAACAATGTGATTAGAATCACTAAAAAAAAAAAAGTTCGAATCAACATCACGTGTGGTGAGAAATCCAGGTCTATGATATTCAAAGCGGTTGCCAGATTCTTGAGTTTTCTCTTTTGGGAAATTATCAATTTTCTATATTAAAGTGCAATCAAATTCAATGACTTTTGAAAAGTTTAATTTTTTTATCCTAAATTCAGAAGTGTTAACATTTTCACCCAGACGTTAACTACGTTAACTGTGTTAGAATTTTATTGATGTCATAAGGATATTTTGATCATTTCATAATATTTGGATGGAAAAATGAATACTTTTTGAATTTCAGGTGGAAAATATACACTATTTAAATTTATGATGGAAAATATAATTCTTTAAAAGATGTTTATTTGTGCGAATTTTCAAATATCAAAGCTTTATAAAAATTCAAGATTTTTTTTTAAAATTATTTAATTTTAAACATAAAAGAAAATAACATTTATAATTAAACAATACTGATTTAACATCCAAAATAACATCTATCATTTATAACTCTTCCAAAATAATCTAAATATAACATATTATAAAATTATAAAATAAAAATTATTATTTTTTAGCCAATTTTTTTTGCAAAATTGATAATTTTCGTTTCTCTTTCTATGATTACCGACCCCAGCTCACTTTACAGTGGTTGGAATTTTCTGAACCTAAAAATTGAGAAACAAAAGCATCATTGTACCACTTCTATTATCTAATTAAAAGGACAAACACTCAAATACACATTAAAAACATATATATATATACCCAAACACAGTTTTATACTCTGTTTTCCTGCATAAAAAACTCATAATAGACTTGAACGTCAAAGGCTTCAAGTTGAAAAACATTGTTGGTACTCGGCTTCTCAATTTCTCTTGTATTTTCCTATAAATACGTTTATGAATAATATTTTATTATGAATGAAGTATGCAATTTCTTCGATATACTTTCTTTTAAATGATAAAGACGTACAAGACCTAGGAATGATTAAGTTATAACGTAATTACAAAACGTCGCAATTGACATTGAGAAATATTATAACAGTGTCATTCTTGAACAGTTCATGGTCAAGATTTACATTTTTGGTCGGTAAGTAAACCCGGGAGACCGATACATGTCGTATATCAGAATATTGGATTCCGGTGGTTTATTTCAGTGAGCCATGAGTCTGAGGAAACTCGTATAGACATGTAGGTGTTCATAGCGGATTAGCACTGAACGACTCACAGAAGATTCCTAATAAATGGTACGCTGATGAGTGGTAAATATATCACCATTTCTCACTCATTTGACCTAATATTTTGTATAGTTTCTTGAGTTTTGTGAATATTTTGATGTGTTTTGTGTTATTTTGTAGATAAATAAAGTTTCAGGACCCTCTGGAGGTGATTTGGGGCCAAAATAGTGAAAAACGGACAAAAGGGCATATTTGTCATTTCGCGCATCGCGACGCGCAAGCCTTTGGAGTCGCGACGCCTAAGGTGCGCCGATCCATGCTAACGTGCGCCGGGTCAACAAGTCAGAATCTGAGAAGTTTGACTTTTCTAACGTGCGCCGTGCCACGTGTCACCATCACAACCGATCTGCTAACGTGCGCCGTGCCACGTGTCATCATCATACGGTGCCGACAATCGCCATCGCCACGTGTCGCCACATGTCACTCACGTCATTTTCCACACCACCAATTAACCGAGTCAACGTGCCACGTCACTGTCACGTCATCATCAGCCAATCACGAAGTGCCACGTGTCGCAATCCTATGGTGCCGACAATCACTTTCGCCACATCAGCATAATCATTGAGTTGCCAGCTACCTTGCCACGTGTCACCTTATCATCTTATCCGGAATGCCACGTGTGAGATAAAGAATCTGAAGCCGACGAATCAGAAAGCGACACGTGTCGAGTCGCGACGCGCAAAGCCTTGTGCGTCGCGACGCCCGAACCCTACTGACGCCTATAAATTCAGCTCGATTTCAGAATTCAAATCATGCCTTCCTTGAGTTTTGTAAGGACTTTAAGGATTGCATCTTGTGTGTTTAAGTTTTTGTAATTTAAATTAAGCATTTTTACTTTTAGTATTTTCAATTATGCAATTTTACTTTTTGTAATAAAATTTTATTTTTGTTCTTTTATGTTCAGTAGTTAATTTACTGCTAGGGTAAAGGTGAAGTTTTTTACTTTTATAATTTAGATTAATCTCCCTTAATTATAATATATAAATTATTTAAAACCTTACTTAATAAGGATACTGCTATATTGGTCGGTTGGTAATTATTTTTAAACTGGTTTTAACCTGACTTAATGAGGATACCGCTTGGTTGGTCGGTTGGTAATTAATTATTAATTTGACTTAATCAGGATACCGCCTATATGGCTGGTTGGTAATTATCACACAAATTTATATATTATAATAAGTGAGATTTCTAAATTAAAAATAGTAAAGGTAGATTAATCTCACTTCAATTATAATATGGAAATTGTGATTTAATAATATGAATTAAAAATTGATTTCGCCTTAATGGATGGTTTTAATTATGTAACATAATGTGACACCGCCTATATGGCTGATCTTTAGGTGACAGATAATTACCGCCTATATGGCTGGTTTATGGATAAATAATAACACCGCCTTTATGGCTAGTTCAACTTAATTGGATAATACTGACAATTTCTATATTATAATAATTTGAGATTTCTAAAAGTTGATTCCCTAACCCTAGAATTTTATTTTTATTCTAGGGAAGTGATGAAACACAATATTACTAGGCTTAATAATTGATTTAATTATTTATTGGGTAATTCTTTAGTTTGTTTATTGAGTCTTAAGCTTAATGCTTCTTGTTGTCTGATCACCAATAAGATTGATGTGGTAAACTTAAAATGAATAGACATAGGGATTTTAGGTTTCAACCTTAGATTCAATAGCCCACGATCTTCTTTGAGGATAAATAACCCTTTAATAGATTTCCTTACAGGATAGACATATACCTGTCGGGCGGGGTAGCCATAATTGGAACTTAATCTTAATGAATCCAGGTAATTTGGTTGACATAGACATATGGTTCAATTGGGTTATACTGGGTATTTGCATCTGACCATCGACAGAGGCTTTTGCATATCTTCGTGTTCCAGGTTAGCAAACTGATTTATTACACATATGTAAGAGAATCAATTCATCTTTCGAATAATATTGTGTGGAGTCACGACCCTAGATCTTTGAGTCTTTTCTTTTTATTTTCCTTAGTATTTTCTTTTGAGTATGTTTTTATTTTAATTAGCAAATCCACATTCAAGCAACCAAAATCAATCAATTCTCTTCTCCCTATAATTAGATACTTGTAAATAAATAGTATCAATAATTAATAACAACAGTAGGAATTAAGTCCTCGTGGGATCGATATTTTTATACTACTTGAACGATACGTGCGCTTGCGTTATACGTGTATGTTTACGCCGGTCAAGTTTTTGGCGCCGTTGCCGGGGACTTATTTTTCTTGAGTTATTAATTTTGAAGCTATCTAATTTTCTTTATTTTTATCTGTAATTTTTATTTATTTCTTTTGTTTTCAGGTGATTGAAAAATGAAACATTATTGGGGGATTGAAAGATTACGAGCTTTACTAGAAGAAGATACACCCCAAATCTGGGAGCAACAGTCTGGTTTTCTGAGGCCTGTTGTCCAGCCCAATAATTATCACTGGATGTCAAAATCAAGCAATACTACATTTGCTCATCAGAACGAAATGGGGAGATGTGTGATATGTGATGGTAACCACCCGAGCAATCAATGTATATACCTTTCAGAGTGGCAGAATTTTCGGAATCATTCAAGGTATGAAGAATCATCACATTTTCCATCTCATCCACCATCCATCTACAATCTTCATCAAGAACCAAAACCATCATAGGAAGACCAGTTGATTGACATGCTCAAAGATTGGCTCGAGAAACGGTAAGCTCAACTTGATGCACAAATTCAGAGTCAAGCGGCGTCTATACAGAGGATGACAGATCAAGTTAGACAATTAACAGATAACCGGAATCAAATATCTCACGGAGCAAATTCAAATAATACTGAAGAAGCCTTTGAATATCCTGAGATTCATCATGACATCATAACAGAGGATGAGGCTGAGCAGTATCAAGAATCAGAGGTATCAGTTCAAAAGCCTGAACCAACAAAGTCTCAATTGATTTTTATTATTCTTATGACTCTGACGAGGATGAAGAAGCTGAGCTATTTGTACCAACTACACCAACAAAGGAGGATGAAACTTTCTATCCTTCAAATGAAGATCTTGGAGCTTCCATTGCACAAATGTTCGAAGAAGATCTACATGAGCCAATCATTTCACTCAGATAAGAGGATGAAGACCTAAAAAAGACATAACTTTAAATCCTCGGATTGACACTTAAGGAGCATGCATTTTACAGATGACGGATGAAGAATTGAATACAGAAATTTTAAAATTCATTTGTGAAGAAAAGGTGGAGCAATAAGCAGAGCAAATGGAGGAGAAAATGTCTGACTTTATTAAAGATCCAGAGCATTCAGGCGAAACATCACTGTTTTGGGGAGTACAAATCAAAGATATCACCCAGAAGCTTGACAGAATGGAACTCCCATTCCAAGTCAAGCACCATACGTGACCTCCTGATTTTCTTTCTTTCTTTTCAGGAATTACTGGAGCGACAAAGATTAAAAAGGTGGCACGAGCACTGAATGAGACAAAACTCTTTTTACCACCTTACCGTTGGAAGAGACCCTTCAAAAGCAACGCACATGGGAATGTCTTTAATAGGACATCCAAAACGACGCTGAAACCTCATTGCCGGATAGATTTCAGTCACGTCTGGCTAAAGAAGAAAAATTTAGCGCTAGTAGGGAGGCAACCCATGCACTTTGTTGTAATTTTTATTTTTATATTTTGTGTATACATGTTGTAGAGTTTTTAATTTCGTGTGTTATTTTTGTAGGGAAAAGCTCAAACAAAGCATAAGACAGAAGGAATGGTGTTTGGCAAAGATAAGAGATAATTCATTAGCGATGGCTGAGTAAGGAATGGATTCTTGAGACGCATCCTAATGAATTTATACTAAGCAAATGGAGTATTACGTACATAATTCCGTTGCTTTAATTATTGCTTTGATTTTCTTTTCTGTTGTAATTATCTTTATTTTCGTAGACAGAATCCAAACTTTTTGACCTTTCATGATTTCTTTTATTGTTTAGCTAACAATCGTCATTTGGAATATACTAGTGCTATTATTACTCACCATTTTCAAGTTCTATAAATTCAGTCTGTCATTGTACTTTTGAAGACATCCAGAGTAAAACATGGAAGCCACTTCAAGAAGACGAGTTAAAAACATCTGTGTGTTTTGCGGTACTAGTGTTGGTACTAAGACACAATACGTAGAGGCAACACATGAATTGGGTCGAGTCTTAGTTGTAAGGAATATGCACTTATTATATGGCGGAGGCAATCTTGGACTAATGGGGATCGTTTCAAAGGCCGTACAGGAAGGAGGCAGTCACGTTTTGGGAATCATCCCAAAACCCTTGGCAGAGGCAAATCTTATTGAACCATCAAACGGAGAGGAACTGATCGTGCCAGGTATGTCTGAACGATTGGTAGAAATGATTAACCGTCCTGATGCATTTATTGCTTTGCCAGGTGGTTTGGGCACATTGGAGGAAATTTTTATAGTGCTATCTTGGGCGAACTTGGACATACAACAGAAACCAATTGGGCTGTTTAACGTTGATGGATTTTATGATTTTCTTTATGTGTTTCTTGATGATGCCCGGAGAAATGGGTTCGTGTCAAAACCTTTAAAAGAACTCATCTTTACTGTCAGAACTGCTCCGGATCTAATTGACCAAAAATATTTTACGTTTTTGTGTTTTTATTTTGACTAAAAAGGTGAAATTGGTGAGAGATAGCTGTGTAAGGAGTTTCCACTCCTGAGACGTATCTCAAACCTAATTCGGAACAAGTTAATTTTTGTTGATTTCCTTTTGAATTATTTAATTTGTGAATTCTCCATAATACTGACTAAAATGGATCTTCATATGCTCAGTTGGCAGATATTATCAACATGCATGGTAACATACAGACATAAGCTGAAATTGAAAAGTTTGTAATATTCAGTACTCTAATTTAATTGGAGGAAGCATCTCAAAAAGTAATGGAGTAAAAAAAAAAAAAACGTCTCAGATCCGAGTTATATAGTCCGTAGGGGTGTTTTAACAATTAGTGCCCTAAAACCAACTGGTTTGGGAGTCATTGGCCCAAAGCTCGCTACATGGATCAAAGATGTTGCAAAAATATATATATCTGAAGTCTGAGTAATTAAGTCCGTAGGGGTGTCTTAACACCTGGTGCCCTAAAGCCAACTGGTTTGGGAGCCATCGACCCAAAGCTCGCTACATAGACGGAAGGTATTGTATATAAATAAATAAAAAATCAAAGAAAAAATCAGAAAAATTATTCCATTGCTGCAAAAAGGTGTGAATTCTGATAAAACTTTAGAACAAAAATACTACTCTCTTATCAACTGCACTTGTGACTGTTGTGGGAAAAAATGAGTTGTTTAATATTCTGTTGGCTGTGTATATGGAGAATGGTAAATGTAATCGGAGAATTTACTTATTCGGTAATTTAGAAAGAAAGAAAACAACTAGTAACTTGGAGTAGAAGTTTCACCTGATTAGTCACTAACTTTTTTATTCTCTTTTCGCTTGTCTTTTTGTTTTTGTGTACATTAGTTTCACTACCTTTTTACTTTTGTAAAATATTTGTGGGTATCATTGCTGTAAACCCTCACGAGACTACAACTCGTCCACTAAGGACACATATAGGTTTAAAGGGTTGTTGCATATGCTAAATGCAACTGTGATCCCTACGAAAGTGGCTTAGTTAAATTTTATTTTAAAGATGTTTATGTTATATTATTATGTGTTTTGCTCGAGGACTAGCAAAATGTTAGGTTTGGGGGTGTGATGAGTGGTAAATATATCAATATTTCCCACTCATTTGACATAATATTTTGTATAGTTTCTTGAGTTTTGTGAATATTTTGATGTGTTTTGTGTTATTTTGTAGATAAATAAAGTTCCAGGACCATCTGGAGGTGATTTGGGGCCAAAATAGTGAAAAACTGACAAAATGGCATTTTCGTCATTTCGCGCGTCGCGACGTGCAAGCCTTTGGAGTCACGACGCCTAACGTGCGCCAATCCATGCTAACGTGCGCCGAGTCAACAAGTCAGATTCTGAGAAGTTTGACTTTGCTAACGTGCGCCGTGCCATGTGTCATCATTCTACGGTGCCGACAATCGCCATCATCACGTGTCACTCCACGTGTCAGCCACGTCATCATCCACATCACCAGTTGACCGAGTCAATGTGCCACGTCATCGCCACGTCATCATCAACCAATCACGAAGTGCCACGTGTCGCAATCCTATGGTGCCGACAATCACTTTCGCCACGTCAGCATAATCATTGAGTTACCGGCCGCCTTGCCACGTGTCACCTTATCATCTTATCTGAAATGCCACGTGTTAGATAAAGAATATGAAGCCGATGAATCAGAAAGTGACACGTGTCGAGTCGCGACGCGCAAAGCCTTGCGCGTCGCGACGCCCGAACCCTACTAACGCCTATAAATTCGGCTCGATTTCAGAATTCAAATCGTGCCTTCCTTGAGTTTTGTAAGGACTTTAAGGATTGCATCTTGTGTGTTTAAGTTTTTGTAATTTAAATTAAGCATTTTTACTTTTAGTATTTTCAATTATGCAATTTTAATTTTTGTAGTAAAATTTTATTTTATTTTATTTTTGTTCTTTTATGTTCAGTAGTTAATTTACTGCTGGGGTAAATGTGAAGCTTTTTAATTTTATAATTTAGATTAATCTCCTTTAATTATAATATATAAATTATTTAAAACCTTACTTAATAAGGATACCGCTATATTGGTCGGTTGGTAATTATTTTTAAACTGGTTTTAACCTGACTTAATGAGGATACCGCCTGGTTGGTCGGTTGGTAATTAATTATTAATTTGACTTAATTAGGATACCGCTTATATGGCTGGTTGGTAATTATCACGCAAATTTATATATTATAATAAGAGAGATTTCTAAATTAAAAATAGTAAAGGTAGATTAATCTCACTTCAATTATAATATGGAAATTGTGATTTAATAATATGAATTAAAAGTTGATTCCGCCTTAATGGCTGGTTTTAATTATGTAACATAATGTGACACCGCCTATATGGCTGGTCTTTAGGTGACAGATAATTACCTCCTATATGGCTGGTTTATGGATAAATAATAACACCGCCTTTATGGCTGGTTCAACTTAATTGGATAATACTGGCAATTTCCATATTATAATAATTTGAGATTTCTAAAAGTGGATCCCCTAACCCCATCATTTTATTTTTATTCTATGGAAGTGATGAAACACAATATTACTAGGCTTAATAATTGATTTAATTATTTATTGGGTAATTCTTTAGTTTGTTTATTGAGTCTTAAGCTTAATGCTTCTTGTTGTCTGATCACCAATAAAATTGATGTGGTAAACTTAAAATGAACTAGACATGTGGATTTTAGGTTTCGGCCTTAGATTCAATAGCCCACGATCTTCATTGAAAATAAATAACCCTTTAATAGATTCCCTTACAGGATAGAATTATACCTGTCGGGCGGGGGTAGCCATAATTGGAACTTAATCTTAATGAATCCATGTAATTTGGTTGACATAGACATATGGTTCAATTGGGTTATACTGGGTATTTATATCTGACCATCGACAGAGGCTTTTGCATATCTTCGTGTTTCAGGTTAGCAAACTGATTTATTACACATATGTAATAGAATCAATTCATCTTTCGAATAATATTGTGTGGAGTCACGACCCTAAATCTTTGAGTCTTTTCTTTTATTTTCTTTAGTATTTTCTTTTGAGTCTGTTTTTATTTTAATTAGCAAATCCACATTCAACCAACCAAAAGCAATCAATTCCCTTCTCTATATAATTAGATACTTGTAAATAAATAGTATCAATAATTAATAACAACAGTAGGAATTAAGTCCTCGTGGGATCGATATTTTTATACAACTTGAACGATACGTGCGCTTGCGTTATACGTGTGTGTTTACGCCGGTCATACGCTTGCGTCAAAATGAATCTTCTCGAGTTGAGTAACATAATGATCCTTAGACTTGTGATACCACGATGAATATATGAGTTATCATTCACACTTTGATGACAGTTACATCTTCTGCCTTTTTAGGTTAGGCCTCCACTTGTTCATTGAGTGTGGACTGATGCTTATGATATCTGATTATGTATCTAGAGAAGATCTGCCATCCTACATACAGGATTTAGGTGTCCACTTCATGAGATTGCGATTTGTCAAATTCATGGCTATGGTACACTCGGAAATAAGTTCTGAGTGTTATTGAGAAATTACAGATCTATACGTCGACAGAATTATACCTTATGAGATTTGACGATTATATTTATGTCTCAGGTATTTATCCGGATACTTGTGATTGAAGGATTATACGTATGCGGAGATCTCAACTTGTATGGTTTAGCGAAAATATATGTGGACGTTATAATTTACGAGTGGGTGAATTATGAACACGTGATTAGATTCCTTGACGGATATACGTGAACTTAGAGAGTCTCACATAATTGAAAAATACTCATAGAGCACTAGGGCAACTTATAACGAATAATATTGATTATTCGAAATCATTTAATGGTTAAGCGTAAATTACACATGTGGTTTTTGATAATTTCTAAATTAATGTGTATATGTATTAAATGCATAATTCTGATTAGATGCACATTAATTAATTATCAAATATATTTCGTATACATGTAATCCATGAGATGTATTTTTATCATTTAGTGTAAATATAAAAATACATGATATATTTAAATTAACTGAATTGATTAGTTAAAGATTAATTAATTAATAGATTAAGTAATTATATATACATAAGTATATGTTATATTTTTATGACATGTGTTTTATTTTAATGGGTACTTGTGGTATTAGTTTTGAGTTAGGGGCAATAGATAATTTGTTTTGATTTTTGAAGCAAAATTTCTCATTTTTCCCACCCTCACTCTCGGCCAAATAGCCAATTTTATTCAAAAGTTATTGTTGTTGTTCATTTGATGAATAAAAGGAAAAAGCTTCAATAGTGAACCCTAAGTGAGAGAAAATTGGGAAAAATCAAATCTAAAAGTATTTATTTAAAGAATTGAAATTTTAAGGTAAGTTTCCATGATTCTTTCATTAAGAAATTAATTCCCCATGCTTTATTTGAATACATAAGATGTATTATTTATTTTTCTTTCTCTTGGATATGGGTTTTATTTATTGGAAGCTTGTTAGATAATTAGCTTGCATGTGTAGTGATCATTTGAGTTTAATAAGTGTTATTATAGCTTAATATTGTTAAAGAATATCAAATTGTCATTCTAGAGTTCTTATACCACTTTATGAAAACCTAAAATTATTCTTGACTGTTTTAATTGTGGTGAAACTCTTGAGATGTTGGAAAATTTTAGATTAAAGCTTGATTGGAAGTTAATTTTAGTATTATATGGTTAATTTGATTAATGAATTAATTTAGGGTTTATGTTTAATTCTAAAATTGAGACTTTTCATTTTATGGATGTAATTAAGTATTTTTTTTTTTTTTTTTTGAAATCGTTGGAAACCCCGCCACCAAACCACCCATTTTGGGCCGCGGCGCAGGTAAAACCCCCGGCTGCCCCAGGCTCTTACAAGAAGTTGCACCCCCTGGATTCGAACCCAGAACCTCAAGGTGAGATTCTGGACCCTTCACCACTAAGCCACACCCCCTTGGGGGCGGATGTAATTAAGTATATTAAATGTATACTAATTATTTTGGCAGTGTTTTAGAAACACTTAAATGTGTAATTGACACTTTTGGACTAAAATGAGAAAAATACAAAAGTTTGTATTTCTAGTCTAATTTCGGCCAAGGGGTAATTTGGATATTTTCAAATTTGATTTGGGATTCAATATTAAAATAAATAATTTATTTTAATAGTCTAAAGAAAATTTTTGAAATTGAAAAAATTTGATTTTTCACGTTCCGTTGTAATACCCGACAAAACCGTCAGAGGGTTCGCGCCATAAAATATTTCTGCACCCTTGATCGTTTTTGCAATTGCAATTTTTGAAGAACACATCGCAATCGTGTAGTAAAGAAAATGCCTAGAGAAGAATTGTTCTTCAAACTGTGCATTAGTGAATTAGGGTTGAGTGTTGAACACTGAATCAATAGTTAAGAGATAGTGAAATTTATGTGAGATATTACATAAATCCTGACAAATGATTCAGTATTCAATAAAAAACCACCACAGTATTGAATCTTGGTCCTTTTTTAGTTATCTTTATTTTCTTTTTCATACAAATTTAATTTAATTTCTTGCGAGATTGGTGTGAGGATTCCACCGCTAAATTTTTATTCTAGAGTAAAAAATCATAAACGTTTGCTTAAAGATTGGATAGTTTAATCAGAAATCGGTAACAAATCACTCCATATATTGACATTTCATATAATCAGAAATTAATCGAGATGGGTAAAGTTGGAATTTCATATAACTGAGCTTAAAATTGCTAAAATCATCTATAAAGATTGTCCAAAATCACTAAAAATCATTATTTTATGAATAAAAAATGTTAAATAATATAAGAGTATTTAGTTATGTCAATGAATATGAACTATTTTTATACAATTTGAAAAAAATTTCATTATTTTTTTCATTTTACGGCGTTTGGAACCCTTACAAGAAATTTGATTAATGTAAAATATTTTCCGATTAATGAAAAAGTTTAATCATTTTCCGAAAAATAATTTATGGAATATAAATCCGTAAGTCATTTTACGAAATTCTTTTTTCCTCTTCTCTAAAGTTCCAATAACTCACTTATAAAGATGGCAAAATTCATACTTGGATCCGGATCCATGCTAATCGAGATAAGATTCACAAATCTTGATTCTTTAATATTTTTTCAATTATATTTGAATAAATTTAATAAAATTCTTCTCTCGGTTCTCATAATTCCGGACCCACATGGATCCGGATCCGGGTATACTGGACCGAATCCATGATCCAAATTTTTTTCTTTCTTCAATTACATTTATGACTTCGATACGCATTCGCGAGTATTACAAAAATATGTCGAAGCAAATAGATTTGAAGACTCAAGATCTGAAATGAAGAAATCAAGTGAAGTCTTATAGATTAGAGATTTCAATGTAAGTGAGTTGTTAATTCAAGTATTCTAAAGCTCATAGGATTCATACACATTCATAAAAAAATATTTAGGTCATGTGCATATTATTTTAATCTTCAAATCATATTTTTTCTACATTGTGATCGGCAAACTGGCCCCTGAACTGACATACCGGTGTCATTGCTCTGCTTTGAGCAGTTTTGCATGCTATCTGGAACCAAGCTACTCCACATAGGTCTACCATACTGGTTGGTCTGGAGTTTGCATAACTACTGGAACCGAGACGGAACATACCAGTTAGCTAACCCGCATACCGATTAATAATCCCGTAGGTCGCGCTTTATGCTCAACAGTCATATTGGATATAGTCGTTTGAATTGCAGAACCGACATACTAGTCTTTGTAGATCGACATACCGATCTTAGGACATAGAGTTATGGTAGTTTTCACTTTCATTATATATTGAGCCCCAATTTCGTTTTTGCTAACTTCTTGCACCTTCTAACATTTCTTTAAAAGAAAAACAAAGAGAGAAATAAATATTCTCATTCGCATAATCTATTGATTATCAAAGCTCACTACATGCATTTTCATATCATTTAGAGAGCTTGTATTTACTTGGGTTAGCAACAAACATTGCTAAATCTTCTTTATCTTCTATGAATATCCAAGTTGAATTATCTTAAACATTTATGATTGTGAAATCTTTTGTTAAGTGGGAATACTCAAATCTTTTTTACCTTATTTTTTTTATTTATTGCAAGTTTCATATTTTATTTCCATATTTTTAGCAAAACTTGTCTTTGGGAATTAATTGTTGAGTTTATTAATTGTAGAAATTGAACACTAAGTTTAATTGGTAAAATTACTAAATAAGTGGCTTAAAATCTTAAGGAATTTTTAATTCTGTAATATTTGTCACATACCCAATTCACCCTCTTCTTGAGTATAATTATTTTTTAAGTGTGTTTATAGGTAATTTCACGGAATTACGAGTCCTAGGTCTATAAATTTTAATTTCAGACTTGGGTAGTTATAAACTCGGGTCTTCTGGGTCCATGTGCAGGACCCAGGTCTTTTTGTCATCCTTATTTGCTTATAACCACCCTAAAATATTTTACAAAAAAAAAAAATTGAATGCGTCAAATATTTAAAAATATTTTCAGACGATAGGCAAACATCGAAAAACACTTTCATTTTTGGAAAATGATTTTCATGAAAAGTATTTTATTTAAGAAATTATTTTACGGCAAAATAAAATGACCCTAAATTTAATACAAGAAAAGATTTAGGGGTTTTGGTGAGTGAAAATTGGAGTAAGTAATTCATTAAATATATTTTTCTTTTGTAATTTTGTTTAAGATATTTTAATGATAAAAATATTTATCTCAAAGTGGGTGTAAAAAATATGTTTATAGGTTCAAATAGTCACACCTTTACTTCAAACCATCGTATTCATAATATTGAGGTTTTTTGCCCCCAAGAGGTTGACTTGGTGGTTTTCAAGTATGTTTTTAGCGTCTCACTTAAGTTCGAATATTGGGATTGTTGGGGCGGTTGTGAAATCCTTAGGGTCAGATCGGTATCCCGCGCAATGGGTCTAACCCATGGTAATTGAGATTGGTGTATTTTTACATATTTTAATGGAATACTATAGTCCATTACGAGTATATAGGGAAAATCAGGGATGAATCGGAGTCCTGAAAAACCAAAACTGGATAAAACCAGAGAGAGCGCGTGTCGTCTGAGCCAAGCGGGCGCTACTTGTGCTGCAACGTGGCATGCGCTGGTTGCAATTTTAAATTATTTTTTTTTAAAAAAATTCCTTGTACACTTTCAAAACACCTCAAAATAATTTTAGCATCAAAACCAACATCAACACATGTTATATAACAAACATATATTCATTTTTTTTGAATCAAAACACAAACCAAATTTGAAACTCACAATGAAGAGACTCATGAATAATTATACGTCACTCAAATATGGTCAAGTGATTCTAGAATGATAGTCATAACTCCACGCTTTCATCTTGAATTCCAAACTCTAATTTTATGTTCCATGTCCAACATGAATATATTTGATTCAATCACAATCAAATCGTGTTTATGCTTCCGAAAACATCCATACAAAATTCATTAGCTTAATTTCAACTTCAAGCTACGTTATTATGTATCCAATACATAATACATCACTATATATTTTACTAATGAAACATAGCTTTAGAGAATATCAAAGTTACCTAACAAGCTTGATTCTAAGATCCAATATTCTTCACATTGTTGAAAATATTAAAGAGAACTTCCACCAAAGCTTCTCTCATAAAAACTTTACTTAGACTAATATTTATTTTAGCATGCTTGCTTACTTTATATAATGAAGCTTATACAATTTTTAATTAATAAAAATTCTAATCAATTTTTAGGTGGGTTTAATCCAATTTGTCCAAATATGTATAATTAGATGTGACTAATCACTTTTGTCTACCAATTTGATTTAATCCAATTTAATCTAGACAAAGTTTAACCAATTGATTAGTTTATTGTCTACCACTCTGATTTAATTCAATTAAATCAAGCCAAATACACTTATTATTACATATTTTATAATTACCAAAATATTCTCCAATGGTAGAGATATTTCTGAAATTACTACAAAGCCCTTATGTGATTTTGGATTAATCCAATTAATCTAATTGGGTCAAAGTAATTAATTAATGTTATCCAATAACACTCAATTATTTTAATTGATAATTATAATATTAAATATGATTTATTATCAAACATTATCGGCTATCCAAGTGTTAAACGAGTACACTTCATATTGTGGGACTCTCTAAGCCTATCTTATATGTACATAATTCGACCACCTCTGAATTCGCGAAAAATATGAATGACCTTTCTGAACTATATAAGTCGATGTCATCATATACGTTTAACAATCTCTCATTCGTAATCTATCCGAGTTGTGCTTAGGAAACATAGATTACACCGTCAAGTTTCCGAGGCACACATATCATATTGTCGACATGTCCACGATTCTTTACAACTAATCATAACACTATTTCTGATATATATGCAATCAACCCTAATTGATCGGTTTTGGCCAAAGTCTTAAGAATCATGACTAAATAACATGGATACCTAAACCTCTTATGGTACACATACGGACTGGCGGATCCTATCTTGATACGCACTTGATTAACGAGTGCATTGGTCCACACCCAACAAACATCTAGTGGTCAGACCATGAAAGGTCTCTGACATACATGACATCAAAGTGTGAAAGATCACACACAATTGGGTTAGACCATTGGAACTCCAATTTCAATATACGACATGTGTTGGTCTTCTAGTTTATAGGAATTCGACCGTATTTTGAAATCAACGACTAAGAATATTTACTTTAAGAATAGCTTATAATAGTAATACTATCCAAATTTTGAACCATCCAGTGTCCAGTATTACTACATGACTATTCTAAGTTTGATGTCATTCTTAACATATTTATATATCAAACTAATATGTATACTGACACTACCATTAACAATGTTAAAATGAAAATATAGTTATTTTATTAGTAAATAATAAAATATAATGTACAATACATTATTTGGATTGACGCTTTAAGCATCAACTTCAACATGGATAAGGAAATAAAAAATTTAAATTTAGATTTTATCGACCCTATTATCTTTTAAAAGATAATATTGAGATTATTTATATTAACATTTGTTTATTTGAAAAATCTTTGCATATTTTTAAAAATCATATATGTCTTTTATAACATATTTTATATTACGATAAATAAAGTTATTAAAACCCAAAAATCTTCCAAACCTGTAATAAATTGACTTATATTTTGGCTACACATTACTGTCTCAATCCTAATTAGTTGTGAAAATCATAAACACATTTCATGTATATAATCACTTGAATTTTATATATATTTTGGTTGGTGGGTTTGGTTAAAGACCTTTGTACATGGCATTGAAAAAGAAATATCGTATATATGGTTCATAAAGATGAAGGAATCAAAGCATCAAACCCTATATTGAAATAATATTTTCTTACTATAGACATTGGATTTCGCCTTCGACATACAATCAAAAATTCATATGATGTGGGCTCCAACGATCCTACAAAACAAAGGTAAAATGAGCGCATAGTATCTACCCACTGGTGTGGTGGATGCCGTAGCACTCCAACGCTCAAATTAGTTATGACCGGAAAGAAAATGGACGAGCAAGGCAAAAGGGTTATCTTGATATTCATAGATTACCGTGAGGGTGGTATGCTAGTGTTTAAATAGTATTGTATGCTTTGAGGGCTCGAGTGTGAGTGCCGAGCTTGTGTGTCTCAATCTCTTGGACCATCTCTCCTTTTATAGGCCATGAAGTAGCCTTCAAGTCGGATTAGGCTTCCTTGGAGGTGTCGTATTCCAAGCCTATTTAGGAAATGGTAGTTAAATCAGGGCTGAAATATAAATGCCTAAATATCCAGGATTAGGTGTAATCCCTAACGTATTTGGATTATACCACTGTATTATTGGAGTTGGTGCTTGGAGTGCCAATCTGAATTGTATATTTTATTATTTATTAATAAAATAACTACGTTTTCATTTCATACATTATTAATGATATTGTCATTATACGTATTAGATTGATGTATTGATATGCTAAGAATGACATCGATCTTAGAATAGTCTTGTAGTAATACTGGACATTAGGTGGTCCGACATTGGAATAAGTATTACTATTATAAACTATTCTTAAAGTAAATATTCTTAGTTGTTGGTTTTGGAATACGGTCGAATTCCTATAACCTAGAAGACTAGCACACATCGTATATTGGAATTGGAGTTCCAATGGTATAACCCAATGTACCATGAGTTTTGGAAACTCGTATAGACGTGTGGGTATTGGTTGGACCAAATACTGAATGACTCACAGATGATTCCTAATAGTTGGAAGTACACACCACCGTTAATAGGAATTTCATCGAGTCAAGTAGCATATGTAATCCTTTGACTATAAGATAACATTGATTTTGTGTGAGATCCTACACACTTTGATGCTATGTATATCAGAAACCTTTCATGGTCTGGCCTCTAGATGTTCGTTGGGTGTGGACTGATGCACTCAGTAATCAAGTGCGAAGCAAGATAGGATCTGTCCGCCCGTATGTGTACCATAAGGGGTTTCGGTATCCATGTGAGTAAAGTCACGATTCTTAAATCTTTGGCCAAAGTCGATCACCTAGGGTGGATCGCATCAGTTATGAAGAATCGTGGACATGTCGACATGAGATGTGCGTCTCGAAAACTTGACAGTGTATTCTATGTTTCCTAAGCACAACTCGGATAACCTATGACAGATGGATTATTAAACATATGTGATGACATCGACTTGTATAGTTCAGAAAATGCGTATTTAGAATAAATTTATGTTTTTGTAAAAATATTTTATATTTTGAAAAACTTGATTTTTATTCTATAACATATGTTGATATTTGATTTTGATGTTAAAAATTAATTTTTGGTGTTTTTGAAGTATTTAGGGAAGACCGAAATAAATTAGGGTATTAAAAGAACATACAAAGAAACAAAAAAAAATTGAAGAAAGCTGGGCACTACAGTGCGCGCGGGCAATGAAATATCGCATAATTAGAGATATTATTGAACGTAAAGACATAGTAGTCTTGAAGGTTCAAGGACTAGACATCATAGTAGACCCGCTTACAAAGGCCTTACCTCCTAAGTTATTCGTAAACATGTGGAGGAGATGAGACTGCGGTACCATCCAGATTGGCACTGAGCAAGTGGGGGTTTATTGGAGTTGGTGCTTGGAGTGCCAATCTGAATTGTATATTTTATTATTTATTAATAAAATAACTATATTTTCATTTCATACCTTATTAATGATATTGTCATTATAGGTATTAGATTGATGTATAGATATGCTAAGAATGACATCGACCTTAGAATAGTTTTATAGTAATACTGGACACTGGGTGGTCCGACATTGGAATAAATAATACTATTATAAACTATTCTTAAAGTAAATATTCTTAGTCGTTGGTTTTGGAATACGGTCGAATTACTATAACCTAGAAGACTAGCACATGTCGTATATTTTAACCCGATGTACCATGAGTTTTGGAAACTCGTATAGACGTGTGGGTATTGGTTGGACCGAATACTGAATGACTCACAGATGATTCCTAATAGTTATAAGTACACACCATCGTTAATAGGAATATCCTCGAGTCGAGTAACATATGTAATCCTTTAACTATAGGATATCATTGATTTTGTGTGAGATCCTTCATACTTTGATGTCATGTATATCAGAAATCTTTCATGGTCTGACCTCTATATGTTCGTTGGGTGTGGACCGATGTACTCGGTAATCAAGTGCGAAGCAAGATAGGATCTTTCGGCCCGTGTGTGTATCATAAATGGTTTAGGTATACATGTGAGTAAAGTCACGATTCTTAAATCTTTGGCCAAAGTTGATCACCTATGGTGGATTGCATCAGTTATGAAGAATCGTGGACATGTCGACATGAGATGTGCGCCTCAGAAACTTGATGGTGTATTCTATGTTTCCTAAGCACAACTCGGATAGCCTATGACGGAGGGATTATTAAACATATGTGATGACCTTGACTTGTATAGTTCAGAAAGGTAGTTAATGTTCTTCGCGAATCAGAGGTGGTTGAATTGCGTAATATTAGCTAGGCTTATATGATGAAAGTGTCTGAACTTAGAGAGTCCCAATATGAAGTGTATCGTGTTGAGCACTTGGGTAGCCGATTAATTTTGATAAAAGATAATATTCGATATTATAATGATCAATTAAGATAATCAAGGGTTATTGGATAATATTGATTATTTACTTTGACCTAATGGATTTATTGGATTAATTCAATAATTACACAAGGGCTTAATTGTAAAATCATAATTATTTCTACCATTTGAGGATATTATGGTAATGTAAGTATGTAATAATAGGTGGTTTTGGCTTGATTTAATTGGATTAAATCAAAGTGGCAAACATTTAACTAATCCATTCCTAATCCTTGGCTTGATTTAATTGGATTAAATCAAGTGGCCAAATATTAACTAATCCATTTCCTAATCCTTGGCTTGATTAATTGGATTAAATCAAAGTAGGAGCAATGAAGATTAGTCACACCTAATTATACATATTTGGACAAATTGGATTAAGCCCACTAAAAATTAATTACAACTTTTATTAATTAAAAATTGCCTAAGTTTTGTTATAATAGCAAGATAGTTTTATGAATGTTTTAATTAAGCAAAGCAGAATATTGAGAAAACTAAGTACAAGTAAATTCTTAGAGAAATTAGCCTAAGTAGAGAAAGTGTTTAGATAGCTTGTGAGGTCTCTACAATAGGAGAAATCAAGATTGGATCTTGGGGTGAAGCTGTTAGCATTGGAATCAAGATTGGATCTTGGAGTCAAGCTTGCTAATCCTTGGAAGTTCTCCAAATATTTCAACAAAGAGAAGTAGATTGGATCTTTGAATCAACCTTGCTCGGTAAGTTTGATCTTCTAAAAGCTATATTTTTCATTAGTGAGACATATAATGCTGAATTATGTATTAGATATATAATGATTAAATTAGGCTAATTAATTATGTTAAGATGCCTTGGAAGATAGACACAATATGCTGTAATGGGTCAAAATATTTATGTTAGACATAAACATAAAATTAGAGTTTGAAACTCTACATAAAGCTTAGAGCTATGACTACCATTCTAGAATCACTTGACCACCTTTGGGTGACTAAATTGTTTCACGAGATATTTCTTATTGGGATTCTAATTTGGTTTGTGTATTAGATTCAAAATTTACCCCAAATGTGTATTTAGAATAAATTTATGTTTTTGTAAAAATATTTTATATTTTGAAAACTTGATTTTTATTCTATAACATGTGTTGAGTTGACTTGATGTTAGAAATAATTTTAGGTATTTTTGAAGTATTTAAGGAAGACCGAAAGGAATTAGGGTAATAGACCCTAATTCCTTCAGCTCACTGGAAAATGAGCTGAAGGAAATTAAAAAAACATATCAATAAAAAAATTGAAGAGAGCTGGGCGCTACAGTGCCCGCAAGCGCGCGCGGGGTACACGCACTTAAATTTTATTTTTCATCATTCTTGAGCTTCGGGACTCCGATCAGCCCCGATTTTTCCTATACACTCGTAATGGAAATAGTATTCATTAAATATTTTAAAATTACACCCATACTTGATATCCACGGGTTAGACTCATTTCCGCAACGCGAGATACCGATCCGATCCTAGGGGTTCCACAACTGCCCCAACACGTATTTGTAGGTAGTTTGTCATGATCCAAATACTTAATTTCCTTATTAATAAAAAAACTAGAGCGTAGACTGGCCCGATAATGTCGAATGAGACATCAAGTAATATGATTAAGATCTCTCTGAAACCCTTATAAGTCGTATAGGCTCTTGAAAGCCTTTAGGCCATTTGGGCCTTTGCCAATTATGGCGTATGAGTTCATGGGCCCCACCTATGAATCATGTGTGTGGACTCAGGGTGGTTTGGTGCTAATTGGGCTTTTCTGATACATAGGCTTGAGATATAATGATATTTGGGTCATCAGCCCAAATTTGGCCCATACGGTTTGAAAATTATAGACATTGGATTTTTCCTTCAGCCTACAACCAAGAATTTATATGATGAGTGCACTAGCGATCCTGCAAAATAAATGTAAGGTGAGCGTGGAGTAACTACCCACCGGTGTGGTAGACACCGTAGGTACTTCGACGCTCAAGTCAGTGATGATGAAAGCGGAAAGAAAGGGAAGAGCAAGACAAAGAGCTATCTTGACCTTCGTAGATTACCGTGAGGGCAGTAGGCTGGTGTATATGGAGTTATGTATGCTTTGGGAACATGAGTGCGAGTGCCAAAACTTGAGTTGTTGAATCAAAACTTGAGTTGTTGAATGAAAGCTCGAGTGCCTCAATCCGTTGGACCCCCTCTCCTTTTATAGGCTGTGAAAGTAGTCTCTTAATCGGTTTAGGATTCCTTGAAATAGTTGAATTTCAATTCCATTAGGAGAGGGTAGTGGAGTCGGGATTGAATTAAGAATGCCTAGGTGTTCTAGGATTAAGTGTAATTCCAATTGTATTTGGATTGGTCCAAATACTTAATCTCATTGTTGGAAATGGACTATGACTAACATGATTTGTGGTTCTTTGGAGGACTTTTGGGTCTTATGGACCTCTGACTCTTATGGGTATTTGGGCTCATGGGCTCTATATGTGAGTCTTGCGCATACCCATTAAGGTCTTGGTGGCAGCTCATAATGCTATTTTGGGCCAAATGAATGTGATGGGTCATGTTTTAGCGCAAGTCTGTTACGTGAGCATGTGACATAATGACATTTGGATCATTGTCTCAAATTTGGACCCACACTTACCATGTAACTGTTCACAAAATTCTTAATTTAACTAACAGAATAAGAAATACACACACACATGAATTTAATCAATATTATTTTATTAGATAGCTAATACTAGGTGATAGGCCCAAAAAAACAAAGAAAAAAATTATAATATATAGCTTTTCTTTTCTTTTCCTCCTTTATTCTTTTTTGTTGGTTATCTCATCGAAAGTGGTCCAATGTTTCTACTTTTTCACTTTATTTATTGTGGGGTGGCTATGAATATGGTTACAAATATCAATTATCTCTATTTTTTTTTTTTAAGATAAAAATTGTGTTGCGTCGTTGTTACTATTGTAAATGAAAAATAAGAAACATTTACTAAACTAACACATTTAGAACAAGACTTTTAAGTGCAGCTTGCGAGAAAGTCCGTTGTGCATGCAGAGAAAGTTGGTGATATGTATCCAAATATTATTAATCTTTGTTTTTCTTTTTTTTAAAAAGAAACATATTTTGAACAAATTAAACTTTTGATTATATACTTCATCTACAAATTTATGTCTCATTCTTTGGGATTATAGAAAATTAAAATAAATAAATAAAGGAAAGAGAAGAATGAAATCGTGAAGGTTCCACACAATAGCTCATTCTTTAATCACGAGTATTGTCCATTACATGCTCTTCCAAAACAGTGATGTAATATAGTTGTTACAAAACCCTAATATTCAGTAAACATTAACATTAACAGACAAAATAAATTCAATAGAAAGGGGAAAAAAATTATCTGTCTACTCTCTACACATTAATTACCAAACAATAGTGTCAACATTTTGGGCCACCATGTTTGTTCTTTCTTGTGTTTTCATCACCATTTTAATTTTCAAATTTTTCTGCAAGAACTAAAACTCAATACCAAATTCTTATCAATCTGATGGTGGTAACATCAAAATAATTCAATTCCTACATACGCATGATATAATAAAACAACTATAAATTACGTATAGTAGTACATCATAATGTTCACTAACTTAAACAAGAAGTAACAAGAAAAAGAAAACAAGAGCATTTGCTGCAGTAACCAGGACCGTTGACTTTCCGAGAGTCCTTGCCGATGACTGATCGTCTGTTTTAGGAGGGAGGTTTTAGTGTAGTAGTATGGGAAATATGGCAAGATGGGATCAGGAGGTGGAGGGCCATAAATATTATTACCATAAGGTGGAGAAGGGTAATTTGGTAAATTCCCTGATGGTGTAAGGTAGTAAGGAGGAGGGTATGAGGAGCCTGAGCCTGAATTAGGTGGTGTCAAAGTTGTAGCCGGAGGTGGCGGCGTGCCGGTGGGGGGGGTACCTGAGCCTGGACCGGTAGGCGGGGGGGTGGTACATGGATATGGCAAGGCTCATCTTGCATGGTTAAGCCAAGAAAATTGACGAGTATTGAAGTGAGGAAGAAAAGGGTTGAGAACATTTGTGTCAATTTTTTAGCCATGATTTGGTGAGTGTGAAAGACGAAAGGAAAATTTTTGTGTATCAAGCGATGAAGAAGAGAGGATAGAAGAAGTATGGTGAGTGTTATGTGTGTGGAGTGATGACTTATTAGAAAACTTTAGGTTGTTTTGTCATGACTCAAAAAATATGGTCATTGAGATAAAGATTGAAAAGCAAATTTTAGATAACCTTTATTAAAACGTCTTTTGTGCGTTTGATTCGTTTGTCACATTTGGACCCTCTATGATTTCATGACCAAGATACTTTAAATTCAGATATTGTGAGCCTAACTATTGATACAATAATAATGATCAATTGATCATCTGGATCATGATTTAGTGTTGAACTGAGTATGTGGATCTCATATATCTCCTTCCAGTAGTCAGATCCTAATCCGTCTAATATACAAAGTTAAAATATACAATTTCAATTGTGTTTCATTGTTGACTTAAACCCAATTTCATTTATTTATTATTTTTTTTAAGGGTAAGTTAACATGACCTGTTAATTTGGTGAACCAAAAGCCAAAAAAATATAAAAAATGTGGTGAGTTGAGGGATATATTCTTAATTATCAAGCTAGCAACATCGAACTTTGAATGATGATCTCTTGATTCCTACGATACTGGCCCATGATTGTGAGCTTCCTAATTAATTTTTTTTTTTGCTTGAGCAATATTACATTTGATGTCTCTTCTCAAAGCAACAACCCCGAAACTTGATGGCGTTCAATGATAATTACACATATATATTAATCGTCATAAGCAGCTTCCTAAATTGAATAAATTGTTGATTAAAATAAATTATTTAAACTTGAAATGGAGTATCTTAAATCTACGAGGACAAAAATAAATAAAATGATGATTTTGGGGGGTTTTAAGTACATTAATTGAAATATGTCTTGGATATGTGTGTGGAAAAAATAAGTGGATCCAACTAAATTTTGTATTGAATTTTTTTATAAATTATTATTGATAATTATATAATTAAATAATAATTTAAATACAATTGAATCTTAAACCATTCATTATTATAAAAATATACGTGACATGATTATAGAAAACGTAACATAGTTTAGTTTAACACTAGTTCTAAATTTGTGGAAAAATTCTTCAATGCTTATTTTTGAAGATTTTATCTTGAAATAATAAAATTGATTATAGCCACACTTTTAGCTCCATGCATTAGTGAAGCCCATGTTCCCGAAAACAGGGCTTTGCAAACACCAAGTTGCCCACAAGGATCCTTATGCTATATTTTTTTTTTAATAGATGGTTAACTTAATGCCAAGAAATTATTAGTGTAAAATCTAATATACAATTATGTTGACGGTTGATTTTCGTTCCAGAAGTTATTTCGGGATAACTATTCCAAGACAACCTTCCCTCAACCTTGAATTTGTTTGGTTTTGGGGAGACAAAAAACAAACTTAGTAAAAGGTAAGGAAAAAAAAACGTAAAGGTTGACAATAGAGTTTTAATGTGATTCGGCGGAGTGAATCCAGCGTACGTCCACGGACACAAAACGATGGAGGTTGTTTTATTTCCAAAACTGACTCGACCGACCTGTTTTGAACAAGGTTTGAACGTGGCCGAGCAGTTGAAAGAGTGTTACAAGTGATGTTCTTTTTCTTTCTTTACAAGTTTTTTACGTCTAAAAGACCCAACCCCTACAAATGAATCTACCCACTCTTTATATACTCGGGAAATATACATTGTTCCTCTAATTTTATGACGTTTCCCTCGTGGTCACCTACTGATTGACGGGCTCTCTGCCCCAAGATTGTCTTCGCCGAAAGTAAGCCTACTGCCTGACGGCCTGTCACATCACTCTGCTTTCTCCACTGCCACACGCAAAAATAATGGTGACAGCCTGTAAAGTTCTTTCGGGAAATGACACGTGTCGAAGGAAAGATCCAGCCCTTCTGATCTTATGTCGGTCTTCAGGAGGTCGGCCAAGTGACTTGTTGAACTTCTCAAATTGTTTCCATCTTGAGTTGAAATAGTCGAGCTCATCAATATGCTCAATGGGAGCATGATAGAACCGAACCGAGCCTACGACCAAAATTGGTCGGCCATAGCTCTGAGGTGGTCGGTTTCTTATACCGTGTCATACTATATCCTCTGCCCTTTACCGATCTGTGCAAAAGACTTAGCCGTAGAAATCCCCATCAACATATGTCCCCTAATTCTCGGTTCCAACGAGTGTACGAGTTGGTTCCAAGAACTACAAAAAAATCTGAAGTGATCCGATCGATTAATCGGTGGCTCTTCCAGAAACAAAACAGAGGACTTCCTCGAGCTTCTTCCAAAACTTCCTCGGTCACCTTCATATGTTCGGTCGGAGAATGTTGATGTTTTTTCCAACTGCCTCCCCAACCAAGCCAAATTCCTCTTTTTCCCCCACGATAGCCGCCCCTCGAAAATTGTAAGCCACCATATCCTCATTAATGCCCATTAAATCGACTTTAGGGTTTTACCCGAGTGTGCCACTTGTCAAAAACTTATGGTCTTCCCGCCAAAAACTCAAATCAACCGGCCGTTCCTGAGGTAGCCAAAGGCTCTTTCAATCCCATCCGCTTATTCCAAACTGATCAGATGGAGCCCAAAGACGACACGCGGTGCACTTCCTAAAATCTCCTGATCCAAAGGCTATAAACACTCTGTGCTGATTTATAAGAGAAGAGCAAAACTCATTTATTCTCTTTACGAAAACCCACAACTCTCAAACTGCAAAGCTACCTTGCTCGTGAGACCAGCACACTTTCAACCGTTCAGACCAACTGTCGACTCTTCTTTCCAACCCAAGTGAGTTTTCGCTCGACCCTCCCTCTTTACTTGTGGTATTTGACCATTGCTATTTGGTATTCTCTGATTTTCTTCTTACGGTTGCCCGTTCTTTTGATTATTCTGGCATGCTCATCTCCTCATTATGTGCTGTGACTCTCTTTTCTGATTGGGTGTAGGATGTTCTTGTACTAGTGTTCCCTGGTCGTAGGATATGTGATGGGGTATAATGCATGTGTTTCGGGTTTTTGGTTTTTGCGTTTGGTTGTATGTGTTTAGGGAGAGACTTGTTGTTTGTGGCTGTTACTAGGGCATTTAGAGACTATAGACCCATGTCCCCGGCAGTTATACCAGTTATCAAACTCGTGATACCTCATTCTGACCACTGACCTTTTATACTTCTTGGTGATCGTTAGGCATGTCTGACGCTGAATCCTCTTTGGCAAAACCCGTAGAAAATCAACCTCATCGTGTTGCAGAATCTTCCTTAGGCTCGGAGACACCGAGCGTAGAGGATTTGGATACTACCCTTACCCCTTCTGAAATAAAGAATGACTCTTATCACCAAAGAATCCCTCGGAGAGACCCTGAGCCTAGAGAGCTAGGAAGCTCGGCCTTGGACATGAATCAACCTTCAACTATTACTGGAGAAGCTTTGTGTACGCTTCGGGAGCAGTACGAAATCCCTATTGACATAGCTCTGGATGTTCCTAGCTCGTGTGATCGTACGAGCCAACCTGATGAGGGTTCGGTCGCTCTCCTCCCTTCCTTCTTCGAGTGCGGTTTTCGGCTACCTATCCAACCATACTTCAAGGAGATGCTGGCCAGGATGAAGATCGCCCCTTGCCAACTAAATCTGAATAGCTGGAGAATTATGGCCGGCCTGCATGTGATCTAGTTCCGAGTAGGCCTCGGGAACCGTCTTTTGGGGAGTTGAAGAGACTCTACCAGTTGAAGGCCAACCCAAAAACACACAACGGTTGGTATTACTTCTCTTCATATCCCGACATCCATGCCCTCATCAAAGACCTTCCCCAAACCAACAAAAACTTCAAAGACCCCTGGTTCTGGGCTACAGGTGACTGGGGACAGACCTTGCCAGCATGCCCGGAGATGACTGAAGTCTCTGATGTCTTCAGAGCGACAGGTCAGGACCTGATGTCTCAATTTCTCTTTCTTTTTCAACTTTCATGCCGAAATACTAACTCTCTAACCATTCTCAGCCTGTTGGAGGGATCCTCCCAAGGTTACCCGTGTGGTCCGGGCTAGGATCAAGGTGGCTCAGAGCAACGCCTGCCACTGGAGGAGGGTAGTCAATGACTCTGCCTTCTTAGAGTCGGGGCTCGTTTGGAGCGCATCTTCACAGGTGCCGAGACGTTTAAGTAGGTTCTTACTGACTTCCTGACTGTTCTCTTGGCTTTCCTGACCCGTGAATGACTTGAATTCTTCTGAATTCCGATCTGACCATGCCATCTGCCTTGTATTCTGCACGAATGTCAAAGCGGCCAAAATACCCGGAGTAGCTGGCTGGTGCATCGAAGAGGACCGGTCCAGTCGAAGCTGGGTCTTCTCAGAAATAGTCAACAGTTGCCGAGGCCAAAAGGAAGACCAAAGAGGTGGCCCCGTCGTCTGCTCAAGTCTCGATTTCCCTGTCTAGGGTGCTCCCGGGGACCACAACTCGACTTTCTACCTCCCAAGCCTCAGCCGTCAAATGAAGACGTCTGATCGGGGGTGGAAGAGGCCGAACCGGCGGAAGAGGAAGAGGAAGAACAGCCACTGGCCATGAGGCTGGCTACTCGGAGAGAAAGATGAACCGCATAGGCCTCCTCCAAGAAGGGAAAAGGCGTCGCGGTACTTGGGCCGGACGACCTTAGTGAAAAAATCCGAGAAGCCACTATCCATATTGTGCCGACATCAATGAACTGGCTGACGCGGTTCCTGTGGAGGAGATCCCAAAATTCGAAGATCTTTCTCCTAATGACGTGGTGATGGAGTTCTATTCCCATATGGCCAAGGTAACAAAGTTCCCGTTCCCGTTCTGTATTTTTACTTGGCTGCTGTTCTGATATTTTCCCTTTCCTGCTCGCAGGGAAATTATCTTATGGCCAAAAACAAAGATCTACTCATCAGTTTTTTATCTGAGGGAGGTCAGACGCAGAGGCTTGAGAGCCAGATTACCGAGCAGGAGGCCATATTGGCCAAAAACACAGAAACAATAAAGGCCCTGGAGGAGACTGCGGTCGAGGCCCTTTCACTGAATGAATCCATCCACAAAGCTTCTTCTCTGGTCAGGGAAAATACGGAGACAGCCAAGAAGGATTTGGAGACTGCCAGAGCGGAAAACAATCGCTTGAGGTGGGAGGCATCGAACACCGAGTCCAGAATCAAGAAGTTAACTGAGGAGAGAGACCGGGCTCGGGAGGAGCTGAGGAAAAAAGAATCAGAGCTGGAGGGTGAGCGGGATGCCATCAGACTTGATGGGGTCGGCGACTGCTCCGAGATCATCCCGTTGGTGATGCCTAACTTAGATATGGGGCCCATCTATGCGGCCATCTGATTCTGTAAATGGGAGCTCTCAAAGGAAAAGTTCCAAACACGACTTCCATCTCCTTCAGAAGACGCCCAAGATCCTGAGCCTATTTCAGTTGTACCAATGTCTTCGTCCCCTGAAGAGAATCGATCTGAGGCTCTTGCCCCTGAAGTGCCCGAGGCTGAAATTGCAGCCCCTCCTGCCGATGTCGAACCTGCTCAGCTGCCTTTCTCGTTTGTTGAGGAAGAAGCTGCTACCCCTGCGCGGACCGATCAGTAAAAGGTGACCCGAACAGGGCCCTATGTGAACAATATACTTTTTTTTTGTAACGATAATCATAACTTCCATTTTTGTGCTTATCTCAAATACTTTCTGTTCTGCCCTTTATACTTAGCTTATTTTAGCTTCATATTTTCTGACTTGCCCTTCTATATCTCGTTGTGATCTGGCACACGGACCAATTTGAGTCTGACTCCGAGGTAAATATTTATCCCCGAGCCGAGATCAAACGCGTTTGGTGGGACGTAACCCGACCCCGAAGTGAGAAGAAAATTTGGCTCTGTGGGGATGTTGCGTCCCCAGACCAAAGAAAACAGACTCGGTGGGATTCACCCAAACCCCGAGCTAGGAAGAACACTTGGCTCTGGGGGAATGTTACGTCCCCAGGCCAATGAAATAGACTCGGTGGGATTCACCCCAACCCCGAGATAGGAAGAACACTTGGCTTTGGGGGAATGTTACGTCCTCAGGCCAATGAAATAGACTCGATGGGATTCACCCCAACCCCGAGCTAGGAAGAACACTTGGCTATTGGGGAATATTATGTCCTCATGCTAATGAAACAGACTCGGTGGGATTCACCCTAACCCCGAGCTGATGGGGCAGAGCATCGGCGGAACGAATCCAGCCCCGAGCGGGTGGAACTTAATAGACACGGCGGAACAAATCCGGCCTCGAGCTGGTGGAACATTTGCATCGGCGGAACGAATCCAGCCCCGAGTGGGGGTGGAACATAGAAGATTCGGGGGAACGAATCCAGCCCTGAACTGGTGGAATAATATAGATTCGGCGGAACTAATCCAGCCCCGAATTGGTGGAGCATAATACAATCTCGGCGGAACGAATCTGGCCCCGAGCTAAAGGAACAAGATAGTCTCGGTGGAACGAATCCAGCCCCGAGCTGGTGGAACATTTGTATCGGCGAAACGAATCCAACCCCGAGCGGGTGGAACATAGCAGATTCGGCGGAACAAATCCAGCCCTGAACTGATGGAACAATACAGATTCAGCGGAACTAATCGAGCCCCAAACTGGTGGAACATAATACAATCTCGGCGGAATGATTTCAGCCCCGAGCTAAAGGAACAAGATAGTCTCGGCAGAACGAATCCAGCCCCGAGCTGGTAGAATATAATAGCCTCGGCGGAATGAATCCGGCCCCGAGCTTGTGGAACGTAATAGTCTCGGCGGAACGAATCCGGCCCCGAGCTTGTGGAACGTTTGAGACTTACACGAGGGAAGATTTTCAACCTCTGAGGTTCTGCGGGTCCTGGCGTGGGTGTCCCCTTGCCAGGCCAACGAAAATCAAAAAATCGGAACAAAGTAAAGTTAATAATGATAAAAAAGAAGGTGACTTAGCACATACCCCATGTAAAAAATCATAAGCAAAAATAGCAACTCGGATGCCCCAAGGCAGTGTCCTGCCCGAGGCCTCCAAAACATAATTCTGAACCTTACAATTCAGTGTCCCGGCTAACCAGGCTACGGATACGCCGATCCAGGCGGTCAGGAAAATCCCACGGGGGGCATGGACACCCCGTGTGTGCCCTCCCTGGGTGGTTCTCAACGGGACTCACCAGTCGACTCGTAGGGGTAGAAACCTCCCTAGGTCTGGTTTACCCGAGACTCTTGTAATCAAGGGCGTCATTCAGCCAAACCCAAACCAGGTGGTCTGATGGTATTCAACGGTACTCACCAGCCGACTCGTAGGGGGAGAAACGTCCATAGGTCCGGTTTACCTGAGACTCATGTAATCAAGGGCGTCATTCGGCCAAACCCAAGCCAGGTGGTCTAATGGTACTCGACGGGACTCACCAACTGACTCGTAGGGGGAGAAACGTCTCTAGGTCCGGTTTACCCGAGACTCCTGTAATCAAGGGCGCCATTCGGTCAAACCCAAGCCAGGTGGTCTGGTGGTACTCGACGGGACTCACCAGCCGACTCATAGGGGGAGAAACGTTCCTAGGTCCGGTTTACCCGAGACTCCTGTAATCAAGGGCGCCATTCGGCCAAACCCAAGCCAGGTGGTCTGATAATACTCGACGGGACTCACCAGCCGACTCGTAGGGGGAGAAACATCCCTAGGTCCGGTTTACCCGAGACTCATGTAATCCAGGGCGTCATTCGACCAAACCCAAGCCAGGTGGTCTGATTGTACTCGACGGGACTCACCAGCCGACTCGTAGAAGGAGAAACGTCCCTAGGTCCGGTTTACCCGAGACTCCTCAAAAATACGAGCCATGAGGTAGTAATGCTCCGGCCTCGGGGGTTTGATAATGACTCGGAATGGTGTGCCACTAGGGGTTCGCGGGTTTCCCACATGCGCCACATCCATTGATGCGCTCTAGATCTTCAAATGTGAAAGGAACCAAGTCGGAACACTTCCACCCGGGGGTTTGATAATGACACCCGGGATTGGCGTGCCACGGGCTTGGTGCCCTTCCCAGTTACCAGTCACCCCTTCGCATCGAGCACATCCCAAGAATATTGAAAACAATTTTCGCATTCATTTAACAAACGAGTAAAAAGAGACAAGTTTCTTAAAGAAAATGAGAGTTTTATTCATATTCAAATGACATGCTGCCCTTCTTACAACTTTTTGCAGGACATTTTAAGAGAGGCTTTTACAATGCTTCCTTCTGGTTCTTGCTTTGCAGTCCGACCACGTCTTCTAGTCTGAGCTTGACTCCGAGAACCCCCGATGTGTATGCCATAGTTGTAAACTTCACACTCAGGCTAGTTCTCGAGCCTCGACTTCTTCAGATCCGTCTGGTCTGATCCCACTTCCAGAACATGTCGACAAGGTCCCCCAGCACCGAGCTCTCCACAGGATATACATTGTTCCTATAATTTTATGATGTTTCCCGCGCGGTCACCGACTGATTGACGGGCTCTCTGCCCCAAGACTGTCTTCGCCTAACGTAAGCCTACTGTCTGACGGCCTGTCACATCACTCTGCTTTCTCCACTGCCACACGCAAAAATAATGGTGACAACCTGTAAAGTGCTTTCGGGAAATGACACGTGTCGAAGGAAAGATCCAGCCCTTCTGATCTTCTGTCGGTCTTCAAGAGGTCGGCCAAGTGACTTGTTGAACTTCTCAAATTGTTTCCATCTTGAGTTGAAATAGCCGAGCTTATCAATCTGCTCAATAGGAGCAGGATAGAACCGAACCGAGCCTACGACCAAAAGTGGTCGGCCATAGCTCTGAGGCGGTCGGTTTCCGATACCGTGTTATGCTACATCCTCTGGCCGGTCATGCCCAATAAACTGTTGCGATACACCTCCTCGGACCCTTTGTCCTCTGGATGAGGTGAATTAACTTTTCTGCCCTTACCGATCTGTGCAAAAGACTTAGCCGCAGAAATCCCCATCAACAAATTACAAATTACAAAAGGTTAAGAATTCATGGAAGTCAACATAAGTTATATACTTGAATTCTTTTAATCAAAGAAAAGTACTTGTTAATTTAAAATAAAATAAAATAAATTATATGAATATGAATGGTCTCTAAACAATGTAATTAATTTGGTCGGATTATAACTAGAATTAGAATATAATTATAACCTTTCTTCATTGTATCTTCTTCTTCTTCTTTTTTTTTTCCCTGAAATGCGCTCTTTCTGAAATTTGGCATTAAACATTTTCTCTTATGAAATTGCTCCTCTAGATTTAGATACAACTATTAAGGTGAATAAAAAATAACTGTTACTATTGTTTAAGAATTTTATTGGAGATTGAAATATCTCTTTTATAAATCTTCAGTTTATTATCAACCTCTCCCACCTACTAAACCTCTTTGGAATCAGAAGAATAATTGTGTTATATTAGTGCATCTAATCATTAGTAAAATATGAAATTATATGAAATTATATGATGTTTTAAAATTAAACGAAAATCTCTACATGAGTTTTTGTTATAAATATTTTGGTTCTTATTATAGAACATAAGGTAAAGATGGCAATTAGAATTTCCCGTCCCAAATCAGTCTCTTCTTGTCTCATCCCAATTATGACTCAGGATGAAAAATATCCCAAATTCAGACTAATTTTTTGAATCATTATGAAAAATCATCTCAAATCCTGAACCAAATATTTAAGGATTTTGAATTTCGATCGAAATTCGAGATTTTTTAAATTAAAGTTCAGAATTTTTAAGTATTACATGAGTTTTGTTTAATTTTAAAATAAGAGGGTTTAGTTAAGTTTCACCAAAACATGAGGGAGATTATATATGTAACTTAATTTGTATAAAAAATTAGTTAAAACGGCTAAATCAGTACACCTAATCACATAATCAAATTTAATTAAGGTGGTGGATAATGAATTTTTGAAAGAGACACGGGTGGGTGACTTGGTGCCTTTGCCGACCTTGGAAGGGTGTCTGATAATTGACTCCACAAGCAATATCTGGAAAATAATCACAATCCACTAACAGCTGGAAAGTGATCAGTAGTCGAGTGCTTTAGAGTTTTGACGTGTTTATGCTATAAATAAACCAACTTAAATTCATTACACATATCAATACCTTATTGGTTAACACCATAATAATAATAATAATAATAATAATAAGTGAATAATAAAGATATTTATCTTTGTTTTTTAATATATATTAAATGAGTATGGCTCTTACTTAATTACCTGTGTGGGAAAGAGTTAAATGCTATTATAATTGTGGTCAAAGTTTAAGTAAGATCTGAACTAGAAACTACAAAACGTGATCTTAGGTGAGAACTTTCATGAAAATAGAAAATAAAAAATAAAAAAAAAAGTTGAGAGAATCTTTCTTTAATTTTAATAAGCACTTATTTTGGTGTTTGGGACTTGGGAGTAGTTACAGCTAACAACAATAATTCCAAACCCCATTAAACTTGTACACATTTTTCTTTCGAGTTCATGAACCGGTTGATCAAGTAAATCATTTAAATGTTCAAGAACTAATCTTAAATCAAAGATCTTAAATCAAGGTCGGTTATCTCATCTTCGTTCCTCGGATTGGAATACTGAGGCATATGATATTTATCGAAACTCTGTCCAACTCTCTTAATCAGGTCGGGTTCCATAAACTCTCAGAAAATTTCAAATCATCACCCTTAATGCGGTCGGGTTGGTATCTCCCACAAGAGATTAAAGTATATTTATAGGTTTATGTTCAACAAACATAGGGATTGTATTATAAAGCTATCTATCCAATAGATTATGAGTCCGACAACTACGCCAATGTAGATGAGACCCCTTATTAGGACAAATTTATTAGAATCGTTTATAAATTAATTTTGAGTACTTTCGTCGAGACCTAAAATAGATAATTAATTGGCCTTATATATTCAAAATGCACAAAATAATACACCTTCAATATGTATAATTTACAACAATATCAAAAAAAAAAAAAAAAACAAATAAAAAACCGCCTTTTTGCTCCCAAAAGAATAAACCCTTATTGCTCATCTACAAAAAGTGTAAAGCAAATAGCATATTAGATTGGTCACACAACAGTAATTGAGAACCTTCCTTGAAGTATCGTCAAACTCTATACCCACTTTTCTCCATTTTACACTTTGGATACCTTCTTGGTGCCCATTTTTTTTCTTGGTTATATGTTTATGAACAGCCTGTTGTGCTCTATAGTTGTCAAGAAAACGATTGGCAATGACACAGGGAATAAGATGGATGCTACTTTTTCTTTGTCTCATTTTCTAGATTTAATCATTTCAGTTGTCAATTTTTCTCACATGTTTCTCAAATTTTATTGACTGATTCGTATGAAATTTGGTCTGTTAATAAAATACTTGTGAAACTTGTATGGCAGCTTGTATTTAAATCCAATCAATGTAAATGTCAAGATGAAATTTCATGTTGTTTTGAATTTTCAAAGCTAATTAGGTGTCCAAGATAAAGTAATTGTGATGTGACATAAAATTTTGTTACAATAAGATAGCATCGTTTGAAGGTGGTTGGTGTTTCAAGTTTCAACACCTGCCCAAAAGGTACAGTTGGGTTCTTTTTTATTATAATTGAAGTGTTGAGTACAAATTATATATTTTAAAATCGAATCGGATAGTCGAATCGGAAATTGATTTTGTGTTCGGTTCTGTTAATATTTAAAAATTAACACATAAAAAATCTGTCAAATTCGATGAACCGGATCTTATTAGTTCGATTTTTAATATATATTTTTTTAAATAAAATATTTAATATTTTTTAACTTTTTTAATTAATTAAAATTATTTATAACGTAGGTCGATTTTGTTTTTTTTTTTAAAATAGTTCAAATAATCGAATCAGTGATCCATTGAAATTTTTGAATCATCAATTCAATCATCAGTCCAATTCTACAAACACACAGACAGTCTTAGGTTATGAATTGACAAATAAGAAGCTGCCTATGCTAGCAACAATGACTAAAACACTTCAAGTAATCAATTTATTTATGCAAATTAATTTAAGTTTGTTAGAGCCTTGATGATGAGTATTATAGATGTTTAAGTTTATAGCATGTACGATGAATGAGTTGATATTATTAAATTTGTAATTTATAAACCTCAATCAAACTAATTACTTTTTTATATCTCTATGAAAAACTTATGGTATACAATCTGAACTTTGTCTTTGTGATATATTTTTGCTAACTTAATTTATATTGTGATTTTTAACAAATTTGTCTCTATTTTAACTAAACTTGAAGCAAAAATATTGACTTATCCAATGTAAATATGATCCATATTTTTTTTGGCAATATTATTTTTTAAACCGGATTTTTTCTTGGCAATATTATTTTTTAAACCAGATCGAACTGACCAATTGAACCGGTCAAATCGGGAACCAATTGTTAGTCAAGTCTGTTGAACCTTAATGTTAGTATGTAAAAAATTCGTTAAAAATAGATGAATTAATCCGGCCGATTCTTAACTAATTTTTTTTAAACAAAAAAATAAATATAAATATTCTTATAATTTTTAATTAATTAAAAAAATTATGATTTCACCAAATTAATTCAACTCATAAAATTAATGACTTATTAAATCTTTTAAATCATATATTTAATTAACTAACCGATTTTTAATACATTAATTGGCAACCGAACTTAAGTGAGAGAAAAAAAAAAGCTGTACTAATAAAAGGATGGGAGCATGAATAAATACGACAAATGAGGAAGAAGAACTTTCTTATAACCTACTCCGTTAGCCATTCATGATTCATTTACCAAAACAAACACAACTCTTGAAATGTCCAAATGGCAGATGGGTATTTTTATTCCCACGTGGGACCGTGTGCGAATTGGGACCCATCATTTGGTGAAACCGAAGTTGATCTCATCCACTGACACTTGTGATGATCAGGTTACAAGTACCATCTCTGACATCAAATCAATCTTTTGTTTCCTTTCGCATTTTGCTTCTAAAGGATTTAACACCAACTATTAATATACCCCAATTATGTAACGATATTTACTGCTGTATCATTACTGTCCATATCTAATTGACCTTTCACAGCATCAATTACTGTAACTATAAATAAATTTGGGAAATTGGCAAAATTGGGTCATAATATTTATGTTTTGTCAAAATGATTAATTTTTCTGAAGTGGTTTTTGGAGAATTTAATTTCTCCGAAATCTATCATGAAGTTCTATTTTTTTTATTTAAAACTTCGGAGATCCGAAATTAGTATTTCAGATATCTTATATTTTAATTTTTTTTTTTTATTATTTTAAAATAAAACTTCGGAGATCCTAAGTTCATATTTCGGATCCCCTAAATTTTAATAACTTTGTATTCTTTTGAATTAAAATTAAGGAGATTCTAAGTTAATACTTCATATCTCCCAATTTTTATTTATATTTTTTAATTCTTTTGAATTAAAACTTAGGAGATCCTAAGTTAATAATTCGGATCTCCTAAGTTTTTACTTTTTTATTTTATTTTTTATTTAAAACTTAAGAGATTCTAAGTTCACAAGGGTTTTTTTTTTTTTTTTTTTTAATTTTAAAAAAACTTGTAAGATCTTAAGTCAAAATTTCGAATTTCGAATTTTTTTTTAATTGTTAAAACTTCGGATTCCTAAGTTTCGATTAAGTTTGTTCGAGCGTGCGAGGAAGAGAGTGAATTGATAAGCAAATTAAGAAGTCTGAACAGAAGGGTTAGCCAAGGTAACAAACATCTTAGATATGTTAATATTAGATCAGTAGAGTCATTTATTAATAATGGACGTGGCTGGGAGCAATCAATATCAAACACCGATAACATATAGGAGAAAAATATCTCATGGATCGACTGGGTATTGTCTTGCCGCAGTAGGTGAATGGAGATTCTCGATTTTTGCATAAAATCGAAAGGCATTAATGTCATACGTTTTCGTAATTTCAGTTAGGTCACATCAAGTTCTCAAAATAAATTTAAAAAAAAAATCAAAAGTTTTGACTTAAGATCTCCTAAATTTTAAATAATGTTTTTTTAAAAAAATTATAAACTTAGGAGATCCTAAGTTTTAATTAAAAAAATTATAAACTTATGAGATCCGAAGTTTTAATAAAAAAAATTAAAAACCTATGAGATCCGAAGTATTAACTTAAAATCTCCGACGTGTTATTTCAAAAGAATAAAAAATATTAAAACTTAGGAGATTCGATGTACTAATTTCGGATCTCCGAAAAATTTAAATAAAAAAATAAAACTTCGGGATAGACTTCGGAGAAGTTGGATTGAGTTGGTTATTTTGGCAAAAACATTATGTTTATTTTGACAAATGATAAAATTTTATTTTTTTTGGCTAGTCTAGCCAATTTCCCATTAAATTTTAAAATAAAACATGATATTGATTGATTAAAAATTTGGAACATTCTCTTGATGATGCATAAAGTTGGGCTCACAAAACCAAATAAATCCATAATTCGATGGGTTCAAAAGTGTTAAAATGCCCTTAATTTGATGAAAGCGTGTAGGACCCATCAAATTTTCACCCATGATTCTATAAATGCACGCCAAGTGTAACAAAGAAAGAAAGAAATACATAAAAGATCACCACCTAATGGTGGATCCCATTTGAAAACAAAATATTTGATTTTGATATTTGGCACTGAAAACCAATATACATATGGTTGATCATCCTTCATATCACCATATCAATACAAGATTAAATTATTGGATAACCGGATCGGTCTCCCTGTCTATAGCCCTTTTTTTTTTTGAAAAAAAACAATTTAATGATTAAAGATTCTAATTTTTTTTATTATATTATTATATTATAGTTGATTACGTAAAAATTGTATTAAGCCTTGGGGGTAAGGTGGGGCCCTGTTAGATAAGATTGGTAGATGATCTATTCATTTTTGTTCATACCCATTACATGATTTTAATCATTATTTTTAAAAGGAAAAAAAAAAAAAAAAACTAATATACAAGTATAAACACATGAAAATCATATCAAATAACTAGGAAATTCTAGATCATATAAACAACACAAAACTCAAATAAAAAAAGATTAATTGTTATTGAAATTACTGAACAGTTGAGTCCGAAAAGGGCAAAAAGAAACTAAAAAGACAGAAGAAGAAAATTTATTGCCCAATTAACAAGTAACAAGTAACAAGCTAGGTCTAAAATTATTTGGAAATGTAAAATTTATTTCCTTGTCCTGTAAAAACTTGAGCTTACTGGTATTCATTATATATATGCAGAAGAAGATCCCATATATGGTTGATGAAATATTAATAATCGACTGTGATAAGCACTTCACCAAAAAGTCAAAAGACATAAAATTCCTGAAGCAACCAGAAGTGGGGAACTAAAAGGATTTTTCTTGCTAGCACCATTGAAATCACTGTCAATAGGGTACAAGTTCCCCGGGGGACCAGTGATGTAGATATAGGATGATGGTGGTGGCGGGCAGTATTGCGTCGGTGGCTTTTTCGGCGGTGCTGGTGGTGTCGGTGGTGGCAGCGCTGGTGGTGGTGGTGGACACGGCGGAGGCGGTGACGGCGGAGGAGGAGGAGAGCTTGGAATGCATGATGGGGTACACTTTATGCCTTGATCGCCCGTGGACTCATCTAGCTTTCTTGATTCCAAGCCGTTGACCGGATGATAAGCAATAGCAGCAACAAGAATGAATATTGTAAGCGCTTTTAGAGGGGTGAAAAAGCACTTTTGAATCGGCATATTGATGAAGGATTTTAATTTCTCGCCGGAGTTTTTGATTGCTGAGATGTGAATATGGATGGAAAAATGATGAATGTGAAAGCAAAAATTGTTACGTTATTAACTGCATGGGGGAAAGGGGGGGGACTTAAAAAAGTGATTTTGGGTCGTAAGAAATTTTAGAAGGCAGTGTGGACTAAATGAG